>PVJH01006533.1:0-100906 GCA_004026705.1 Nesogale talazaci | reverse complement strand
AAAAAAACATAGGTCATATTTTCTTTTTCTTTCTAATTTGCAACATTCTTTTTTCACTGTCCTTCTTTCAGGTGCATTCGAAGCAATCAAAAATACCATGGCTTGAGTTAGGTGCATAGTATTCCTCAAAGTGATTGCTCTTCATCATTGTAATGAAGTTCTGTACAGCAGATATACCAGTTAATGTCACTTGATCAGCAATATGTCACTTGATTTCTTGACTGCTGCTTCCATAAGCATTGATTATAGACCTAGAATGAAATTCTTGAAAATTCAATGTTGACTTCACTTATCATGATGTCTTTTTATCCAGTTGTGGTGATTTTGATTTTCTTTCTTTTTTATCTTTTTTTTTATTCTATAAGCATCTAATCCATTTAACATATAATTTAATTGTTCAATCATATCAAGGAGGATTGTGCACTCATTACCACTCTCTATTTTAGCACATCCTCCGTGGTTAAACCACCTCTAAAATGGGTGTGTGATCACAGTCCATTTGGTGCTTCCTCCCCACCCCTCCTTTAGAAATCTCCCCACCCACTCTATGCCCACATTCTTTGCATCAGTTATTATCTCTATCATCCACTCCTCTGTCCTTCACAAACTGGGAAACCCAATAGAAACAATGAAAAGCAAAATAGAAATAAAGTTTCAAGGGATAAAATAATAATAAGATAAAGGTAAAAATACAAATAATGAATAAAAAGAAAAGCGCACACTCAATATGTTAAAAGCCATGGAAGGAATTTTTGTCATGGAACATGCAAGAGATACAGGCGTGGGAAGGAATCCATGTTGGTCAATAGGAAGGCCAGCTGGAAAGTATCAAGTGTGATCAGGATAATGAAGCGTACACTGATCTCTGTGGGGTAATGAGGCTGTTCGAGATATTGACTGTGGCTAGCGGGCTCTTGCAGCAGGTTTACTCTGCAAATGAGTTTGGGATCCGCTAAAAACTTTGTGTTCATAATGCTTGTCATGTTGGAATATTTACGTATGGTGATTGGTGCAAGGTGGGGGGGGGGGCGCTGTTTTCTGGGTCATTTTTCCCAAGTGTAAATCCAGCCCAGCCATCGTTCCATAGCCACCCCTTCCACAGTCCTAGTATTCCACTTTGGCCTCCTTTCCCATCCAAGTACCCCATTCCTTAGACCAAGGGTATTGGTGTCAGGCCAGAGTTCCTTCTACCAGGCTTTATGTGAAATCCTTCTGGTGTAGCCCCTTCCTTACACCAGCCTGCCTGCAAGGTCAGCCTCCATGATCACCTTGGTGCTTAATCAATGGCCTCATTCAGTGAAGGTTGGGTAGAAACCCAGGAACATAAAATCTGGCCTATGTCCCGGTAGGTTCTCTACAATCATTGTTTGGAATGAATTCCTGATAGGAGATTACTTTTTCCTAATCACCCACCATACTCACTAGTAGAATTATCAGCATCTCCTCCAAAATGTAGATCATCTCCTCACTTGATCTTAGCTTGATTTTCAGACAAAATTCTCCTTCCATTCTTGGAGTTTGCCACAGCCTTGCCTCGATGCTGAATAGCATGAAGTAGATGGTCATCTTCCATTTCTTCTCTCTTGAAGGAGTGTCTCCAGGCAATGGAAGGTCTCCTTTTTTGAGCTGACTCTGGGGAAATGAACAAAAGGGGGTTGATGTATGGCTCATGGCTGGTAAGTAGCCTTCTCAAAGTTTGTTCAGGAATTGGCTCCAAAGATTGGCTTAATTTGTATCTCTTCTTATAGGAGTGTACTCATAAAATACTTGTACTTGCAAATGAGAGGGAGTGAAGAGTGGAGACCCAAAGCCCATCTGTAGACAATTGAACATCCCCTTACAGAAAAGTCACGAGGAAGAGATGAGCCAGTCTGGGTGCAGTATAGCACTGATGAAACATATACCTTCTTCTAGTTCTTTAATGCTCCCTCCCCCCACCCATCCCACTATCATGATCCTAATTATACCTTACAAATCTGGTTAGTCCAGAGGAAGTACATGGGTATAGATAAGAGCTGGAAACACAGGAATCCATGACAGACAAACTCCCAGGACCAATAATGAGGGCAGTGATGCCAGAAGGGTAAGGAGAAAGTGGGAGAGGGGAAACTGATCACAGTGATCTGCATATAACCCCCCTTCTGGAGGTTTAGACAACAGAAAAGTGGATGATGGGAGATATCAGTCATGCAAGACATGAAAAAATAATAATAATTTATAAATTGCCAAGGGTTCATGAGTAGGTAGGGGGAGCTGATACCAAAGGTTCAAGTAGAAAGAAAACATCTTAAAAATTATGATGAAAACAAATGTATAGATGTTCCTAATGCAATTTAGGTGTGTATGTATTGTGAGAAATGATTTAAAAAATACTTGTCCTTTTGTGATTTACTTTCTTCACTCAGCATAATGGTTTTCAAGTCCTTTACGTCTGTGGTGTTTCATGCTTTCAGTACTGACTTTGGGGGATACATAATATTCCCCTGTGTGTATGCATAGCAATTTCTTTGTCTATTCTTCCACTGTTGAGCATTTGGGTTTCTTGTTTATTGCTACTGTGAAATGTACAGCTTTGAACATGGGACAGCACACTTTCACTCATTGTTTGCCTCTTATTTCTTTAAGGTAAGCATATATATTTTTGTGCCATGCTCTTTATTTCTTTGGGATGTATACCAAGTAGAGAAAATTGGGGATCATATGGTATTTCTACTAGCATTTGAATATTTCATTATTGCACTTTAAAATCACTCTTTATTTAATTTACTAGTGAGAAAGTTGAGGATTTCTACTCATTTACAGAATTATAGCCCAAGAAACACACATAAACTGATCTATTTTGTACTATAAGACTCCTATCAATCAGAATCTACTCAATGGAAATAAGTTCGGATTCCTATATCATTTTTCATAGGAGTTGTACACTTCCACACCCTCACAGGAATGTAAAAGTGCATAAATCTCTCTAGTTTTATTATTATTATTTATTGAGTATCTGTGTAAGGCGATCTTTCAGAGTTGTTTTAATTTTTACTTAGATGTAATTATTGTGATAATTTCTTCAAACGATGACTGACTACTTAAGTGTAATTTTTACTAAACTGTCAATCAATGCTTTGTGCTCATTCATTTGTTTATTTTGGTGTGATTCTTATTAGGGTGCCAAAGTTTTCTCCTTTTTTAAAAAATCAGCCTTTTATTTGCTATACCATTGCCGTCTCTATACAGGAGTAGGAAGTTTCACCTTTATCCCTAGATACATTAAGTCAAGAATAAATTTAAACCACAATACTAAAATGCACAAGTGCAAGTTGAAATACCATATGATCGTGTTATTTTTTGACTTGGTATGTACCCCCACCCCCAAATAAAGAACATGGGATATCTGATATATTTTCTGTTTAAGGTCTCTTCAGGATATTGATAAGCAAGGATGTGACTTTGAAGACTATGGTGAAGACTGTGGACTCATGGTAATTTCAATTGTTTAATATGCATGTGAAAGTTAGACATTGAATAAGAAGATTGAAGAATTGGTGCATTTGAATTGAGGTGCTGGCAAATAATATTGAAAGTACCACTCCTCTCAAATTTGTCATTTCAAGCATATAAAACTAGATAAATGTCAGAGTCAAAAGGCCAATGACAATCTTTTTCAACTTACTGATGCTTACCATATTGATATTTATGTTTCATTTCATTTCTGATGACAGTGATACAATTTACTTGGCCCTTCTAACTACAATTCCTAATACAATACATTAAAATTATGGACTATAAGTCTTTGGCTGAAATCCCATTTCTGAGGGAGTTTGTTTAAAAGATTAAGGTAAGGTTAAGGCCTAACTTTTGTAGAGAATGTGAACCAAGTCACTTTCTGTTTCCTTTGGGGCAGCTTTAAGAGTCCTAGAGGTTGAGACTCAATACACCATCCTTCATTTTCCTTGGAGGTACAGTTGGTTAAAAGACAAAAAACACACCTCCATCAAGGCTCTTCCTCCATATGTAAGAGCTGCCTGGAATGCACAGAGCAAGGCAAGAGCCTTGGGAGCACAAGTCCAAGCTCTATCTCTCTGTCTGTGGCATCAGAAGCTACTGAGACAACATGTCCCGGGGAAGGAGACACGAAGAGCACAGTGTTGCACTGCTGAGACTATGGTGTACATTGACCTCACTTAGCCTGAGCCTTTGGGACTATGAATGAGAGCAAAAGGCATGTGTCTTCCCTACATACAGAGGCAGAAGACAAGCAGCTGACTGAGAAATGGAGACTGGAGATGGATTTGAAAGCTAGCATGAGAGAAGTGTTGCTGTGGCTCCATCACTACTGATATTTTTTTTTACTGATCCCAACTGGTGGTAACATATTAACTTCCCTCAGAAAGCCCCTTAATCACAAGTATTGCATGTGAGCCCTATGTGGCCATGGGACTGAATTGTTAGACCCTGCTAAAGGAGGATGGGGCATGGAGGCATGTCTGAGGTGTTGGGGGCAGTAGGGAAGCCAGAAGTGACCAGATTTGTCCTGGCCAGATTTGTCCAGATTTGTAATGGCATTTATTACAGGGGTTGAAATTTCCTAGAAACACACATTATACATTCCATGCTGTGTTAACTAATGGATACCTGCAATTGCCTGCTCTCATGTTGAGTTGGGTTCTACCAGCAAACTAATGTGCTCCGAACTTTGCTCCCCCTTATCAGAGTTGACTGGCCTGTTAGGAGGTCACTCTTCCAAGTTGTGTTTTTTCATGCCTTCCAATTTGAGAGGTTCACCTGCTAGCACATGTATGATAGTGTTTTGCTGCTTCTCATAAAGTTTTCAGTGCTCAGTCACCCAGGAGTGCACAGTTGATTCCTTCATAGTCTATTCTAAGGGTGGAAGCTCAGCTGAAACTTTTTAGCCTTGGTTAACTCTGAGGGTATTTAAAATACAAGCAACATAACTTCCAGTGCCACAGCAATATGAAAGCCACCATATTAATGCACACTGACAAAGGGTTAGGATTAAAAAAATACACACTGACAAATAGTGGGTTATTTGCATTTAAACAAAAAATTACAAACTCAATATCTATAAACATAATATTGACAAATTAAGGCAGAAATAGTAGAACTCATAATATATTCATCCCATTGCTATAAAGTAAAAATGTAATCAGTCTTTTAAACAGTCTTAATAACGTATAATTCACGTAAAATTTAATAGTTCAGTCATATTAAGAAGAGCTGCACAATCTTCAGCACAATTGTTTTTAGAATGTGTTCTTCTTTCTGGTACACATTGGTATCAGTTTCCCTCAACTGTTCTGCCATGCCCCTAAGACATCATTGATTCATTTACTGTCTCTATAGATTCACCCATCCAGGAAAACATACCCAAAAGGGGGAAAATTGCCAGTGGTGAGATTGGAGTTGCTGTATTTTAAAGTAACTACCACCATATATTGAATAATAAGTTCAAGATACTTTTAAGGAATATGCTTTGCTTTTTCAAAATTAGATTACTTCCCAAAACAGTGCCTGCTTTAATTTTCATGTGGATCAGAAATTTGAACTGCACCTGGAAAGGCAGAGTCTGCAATATCAGATTTTTAAGGGCTTGATTAACACCTGCTTAAATATTTTCTACCAATCTTTAATTAAACAGTTAAGGTAAGACTTCATTTTCTAGATATACAATCAGATTGAGTCTGAGTAACACTTTATACTTGCTCATTTCCTCTCAAAATGAGCAAGTTAACCACCAAAGGATTCTTCACTTTCAAAAAGAGTCTTTTGTGGGAAAACTTAGGAAACTAGAAAGACTGAATAAAAACATAATTGCAACTGAAAATTGGGAACACTTTTTTTAGGTCCATCCCCTGTAAGGTTTAAATTTTAAAATAATTAAACCATTAGAAGCATAAACTGAATAGATTCTCTTATTTATGTACTATTAGTGGAACATTAGAATATATTTTCACAATCTATAAATGAAAATATTGAGAGAGTAAAATGTAAAATTATATTTTCTCAATGTGCCAAATCAGGACTTCATTTTACACTCCCTCAATTTCCTTCATTATTACTTGAGTTGTAGAAGCTGATGTGAATGAAATTGTAGATTTTCAAAAAGTGAAAGAGTATCTATAGAAGACATAAAATTTTGAAATATCATTTATAAAAGTAAGAATAATACTGTACACCAGCTTGTTTACAAATTAATGCTATTATTGAACTAAATGATATTCTTGTGAGGTGCTGTAAAGCATGTCTGACTCACAAAGACACTATATACAACAGTGGTCTGGAATTCCTCCTTTCCAAGATGATAGACCAAGATGATAATTTTCATCTACTCTTCCTTTCTGTTATAGAAAGGGGTTTTCTTTGATGGGCACAGACTCTTTCTGGTTGTATACAACTAAAGAAAAACTGCTCGTTCAAAAGGAAAAGGCCAGTCACTGTCTCCCATCCCTTTGCAGGTCTTCTCCTCAAACAAATCTCCTATTCTCTAAGCAGTTCTGAGTGAGGCACAGAATCGCACCAATGTCCAGAGCTGTCACTCACTGCCATTGTGCCATTCTGAATCAGTTACCCTGTAGGACAGGGAAGAACTCTGGGTTTCAGAGACTATAACTCTTTACAGGAGTAAAACGTCACCTCTTTCTTTACTCCTCTAAAACACCTGGTGGTTTCAAAGTGCTGACCTTGAAGTTAGCAACCTACAGGGAGTCACAGCATCACCAGGGATTCTCTTCTAAGAGGATCCCAAATCAAATTGATTGGATATAGTAAAGAGGGATTTGAATTTGCCTAAAATTTGCTTAATTTTAAATCTACAATAGGCTAGTAACTCAAAATTAAGCAAATCCCAGGCAAATTCCAACTGCCATTTTGGTATATCAAACAAAGGACAGGCTGAAAGTTGACTTACAATATCTCTATAATCATGAGAGACATAATGTTTTTCACCACAAAAGTAGATCCAATTTTGAATATTTCTTGCTTCAAGTTTGAGTATTCCTCAGTTCACTCTGAAAAACAGCTTGTCTCCTCTCAGCTGAAACAGATCTCTTACCACCCATGCTAGCAATTGCAGGTAACAAACACCAAGGTAACTTTCTATGGATCATAAGTTTTATTTTCATGGCCCTTTGTTCATTCTCCTGCAAAGAATACTTCCACGAGTCTATGGTCATTGCAATGAATTCCATTCTTTACACCGAGAGTATAAAGAGAAAAAGAAAAGTCATCTGAGAAAGATGTTTGAGTTCTTGTGGCTGCACAAAGAGGGTGAAGGAAAAGCAGCACAAGCTGCTTCGGCTACAGAGGCTGTTGCCCATGAGGCTAAAGTCAGATACATCTATATCCTCCATGTTCATCATTGCCGACATGAACCTTCTCTCCCACAGGGAGATCCACTTCTCCACTGGATTCAGTAATCAATTGGAATGATCACATAGCATTCTTAGAAACCATGATCATGGGGGTCATCCGTCAAGTGACTGTTGTTAGGAGTCATTGAGTTCATTCATACCCACAGCAATTCTGTAGACACAAGAAAGGACTCAACCTGGTTTGTTTGTTGCATGCAGGGGCCAGTTGTTATAAGTATTGTGCCAATCTGCTCTTTGAGAGCCTTCTTCTTTTCTGACCCATCCTCAGGTACTCTCTCTGACAATGCTCAGCTTCGATTCAACAGAATGCATGATGTTTGGTGCTGTGCATATGGTGTTCTGCCGTACTTTCTACAAGTTTGCTGTGAAACCTGCTCACTTCAGAGGACGCCGATGGCATTTGAAATACAAGGGATGTGTCTTTCAGCTTCACAGCAACACAAAAGTCACCACTGTATGACAAGCTAGAAGAAATTGGTGAAATAATTAAGCAGACTCATCAGCCAAGTTAACAGGCTATGATTGTTCAGGACTTATTCAAGCATGTCAACCTTTTCGTAGTCACACACAGGCAGGTATCTCTCTGGTCCTTAACTTCTCAGACACCCTTCTGATGCCAGGTGTAAAATTAAAGAAGTAGGGAAAAAGAGATCACCATCTGACCTATTCTAGCTTCACATGAGGGAAGGAAAATCACCACACTCATCTCCTGCTGCTTAAGGCCAATCCCAATGATACGCAAGCCAAAAATGTCTGCAGCCCCCATCCATCCTTTCCAATTCTGACACCAACCTTTCCTCCCACCGAAGTTTATACTTTTGTGCAGACTTCATTTCAATGACATCACAAAACTCAGACAATACTCATGATTATGGGGCACATTAGAGAAAGTAACAGGTTACAATCTAGGTGAGAAATGTTCAAGGTACAGTTCTTCACTCAAGACGGTCCCTTCTCTTCTGACCCCTCAGGCAGGTCTCTCTATGGCCCTTGCTCTGTTGGTCTGGCCTCTATCCTGCTTGGAAAATATTGAAAAGTTGCTGTCAATAGAGGCCGAAAGATCAAGCCACTTTGTTGTGTGCCTCGGCTAGACCCTCTACCTCCATGAGTTATCATACCTATTGCTTTTTTAAATTAAAAGATCATTTTTGGATGGCTTTTATAATTCATAACATTCTATACATTAATTATATCAAGCATATTTGTGCATATGCTGCCATCATTCTTTTCTAGACATTTACCTTCTTTTTTTTTTCATTTTCTAAACATTTTTTTTAAAAAGTTGGGGGCTCTTACAACTCTTATTACAACCCATACATCCATGCACTGTGTCAAGCTCATTAATACCTACAGCTTTCAATTTAAGCCCTCACCCTACAATCCAGCCTCTTGCCCAAAGCTTTCCTTACTTGTGGTCTGGAAAGCCCATGCTCTGGCTCTTTTTTTCTGCTGAGGGGCTTCTTTGCCAGCCCCTTGTTGCCTGGATCAAGACGGTCCAAACAGTCCTTGGTTATCTTTTTTGCTGGTAGTAATATCTCCCCACCCTTGCTTCTGAAGTTGCTCATTTTATACCCAGCAGGATGGCAATTGAAATGATTTCTGCTAGTAATCTTTAGAATTTATCAACATCTCACAATGTTTGCTATCAAGACTCATAAGGAAGAGGTATTTGATGGAAACTGCAATGACGCAAAGGCACTTTACATAATTCATTGCCTTGCACTATCATTTCCCTTCTTTGACAACTTCCTTCACTTTGGAACAGCTTGCCCCTATCAGCAGCAAGTTCGAGTCTGAGCGCTTTTCTTGAGCTCTTCTCAGCAATATGGCCTGGACACCTGTGCTCGTCACTGACTCCTGAAAAATCAAGCAACGAGATACATTCACGACTTCATCTATGAAGCATTACATAAATATGGATACTGGTCCCTGATACATAATCAAACTCTTTTTTCTATTTTTACTACTACTGTTTCAGCAGGAATAAAATCCTCTTTTGAGGTCTGAAAATAGGGATTGTATTACTTTCAATATGTGGAAGTCTCTGTCTTGTGCACTCATCCTATGATTTTTTTAAGTCACAGTTGTTTATAAAAGATGCATATGGCACTCTTTTATGCTAAACTGATTGGATTCAGCACAAACATACAAAATCCTGAGAAAATTAACTAAATGAAGTGTGGGGCCTTATTACAAACTATGTCTTTTACAGAACCAACTTTTCAATATTGTTTCTCTTTATGTAGTCAAGAAATTCATCAGTTCTATAGAATAAATTAAAATATCTCCTTGTCACCAAACAAATATACCTGAATGAGTGTAGAGCTATTTCCCAGGATTTATAGCATATTATGCATAATTTATAAGTAGGAAATCAATTTTTATGAACTAACCTTAAGATGTAGTTCATTTAAGAATGTAAAATAGCTAAGGCTATTTCATTTTGAGAATAAACTTAATAGGCATCTTTCATTATATTATCTGTTGTATTTTAAGAAATGAAAGTATTCTTTATCTCCATAGTTATAATTCTCCAGGAGTTTGATATTGCTACCTATTCTAAAATGTATACTCATCTAATAAGTAAATTCTGTATTGATCTACATATGAATTCACCATGCTTCAAGTGCTGGGGGAATGATACAAAACAGCTATTTTTAAAAGAACATGGTGGTCATGTTTCATTGATTTGTCAGTCTATTGACTTGTAAGATGATAAGAAATAGCTGTGCTTCCATGAATATAATCTGCACTTATCTTGTTCCCCACAGGACCTTATTGAATGTGGCATGTGGTCCTTCTGGGATGCAATCTGCCAGTTTGGGCAGTTGATGAATTATAGAATTCCTTGAGGCAGTTGCAGCCTGTAGGACATGAGAGGAAAAGAAAATCAGCAGAGTGATTGAGAAAGTTCCCCCATTTGACTGAACAAGAACTCGTTCCAGGTCTCTTTTCTCTCAACTCATTATAAATAGAGTACTGTTGTGCATGTGTGTGAAGGGAAGAAGGGAATTCTGGATATTCCAAGTATTCCAATTTTACTTAGTTTTTGTCCAAACTGCAATTGAAAAAAATGTTCAGCACTTTTCAGTGGAGGAAAGAGTAGTAGAGGAGGCCTTTTTTAAAAAAAAATAAAAGAAGAAAATACTAATCTTAAATGGAAAGTCTGAAAATATCAGGCTAAACTCTAATGGGTGCTACAAAGATGGGGGAAGAATTGAGAGCTAGGAAAGGGGAAGAAGGAAGGAAAATGTACAGGGAGCTCGTAAGAAGAGTATACAAAAATAAAGTTTGTCAAAAATAGTTAAGGTCCATATACTTTTATTGTCACTGAGCTTAAAATCTAACTGATTTTGGAAGAAGCATCGGGCAAGTTTAAAAGAAAAGAGTGGCAGAATATAAATACAAAAATATGAAACTTCAAAATTTGAAGAGAAGGGGAAAAAAAACCTAAATTGGAAGTGATATCATACTTGGCAAAGGAAAAGGGAAAGAAATAGTGCCAAGTTTATTTTATTTGAAAGGAAATTCTCCCTCCCTCTAATTTCCTCATTTGGGTGATTTTTTTTAAGAGTTAAAAAAATAACATAGTTTAAATCCACGACCTTAGTGTTTCTGTCTAAAAGGGTTTAGCATTCCCTTATGCAGCCTCACTCAACTCTTAAAAGTCTTTTTGAAATTACTATGAAAATACATTAACAACCCAACTAAGACACATAGGCATCTATTAATAAAATTGAGGGGATTTAATTGAACACAAGAAGCACTTTAAGCCAGAGCATTGACCTGTGTGTTTAACCACTGTACTAGTCGGGATTTTGTCAACTTAGTTGGGCCAGGATTCTCAATAGCTGACATCAATCCTCTGTTATATGATATATCACAAGGTATTCAAACCCTTGACGGCATCTAACACTGCACCGCCATCTCCTTGAGCAGCCAGGCGTTGTGACGCAATCCAGCCTGCTTGCGTAGGCCAAGGTTTAATACCTTTGCAGAAACACACTTCCTAGGGGTGGCCGGCTGCTTTCCAAGCAGACTTTGCAGACTGCTGCCCCTTCTACTTTATGTTGATCCTGTGGATGATTAATTCACCTCCTGCTACCTTGCTGTCCACCTTAGGAGTCACCAACAGACTCTTCACCTTAGATTCATTCTGCTTTGCATCCCACAGCTTGTGGTCTTCTGCTTCCTGCTTCATCAGTCTCGACAGAAGCCTCCAGCTTATAGCTTCATCAGCAGAAGTGAACCAGATTGGACTAGCCTCTTCTTCAACTCCAGGAGCCATTTCTCTACCTAAATATCTCCGTATGCATGTATGCAATAACCATCCCTGGCTTTGCTTCTCTGGAAAACCCAGTCTAACTCAGCTTCTGTTGGAGCTTTTGACAAATTAAAACCAAGTTAAAAAGCAATCTCCCCAATAAAGATATAGTCTGGCTCTTAAATCTAAGACTTGTCGTTAACTGTCATTGGGTGGGTTTTCACTCGTAGCAACCTTACACACATTAGAATGAAACACTCTGTTCCTGCAGTATCGTCACAATTGTTTCTATGCTGGAGCTGTTTAGGCACATTGTTGTAGCCACTGTGTTGATCCATTTCCTTGGAGGCCTTCCTCCCTTTCAGGCTCCCTCTCCCAAGCATGATGTCTTTCTCTAGGGACTGGTCTCTCCTGACAACAATGCTTCTTCCCAGAACACTTAGTTTGCCCTTTTGGTAGACTATGCTACTGCCAGTATCCTTCTCCAGCATCACAATTCATATCCATTGATTCTTCTTCAGTCTTCCCATGTCTAACATTCACATGTATGTGAGGCAAAGGCAATTACCGAAGCTTGGCAGGAGCATCTCTATCCTCAAAGCAGCATCCTTGTTTTTCAGTATGCTAAAAAGGTCTTGCGCAGCAGATTTACCGAATACAACATGACTTTTGATCCCTTGGAAACCATCTTCAGCAGCTCCATGGACATTGGTTTGAAGACAAAATCCTTGACTACTTCAACCTTTTCTCCATTTATCTATTGTTCCATTTGGAAGGGTTTGGGACTTCTTTACCTTTAGTTGTAATCCACACTGAGGGCTGCAATTCTCCATTTTCATCAGAAAGGGCTTCTAGTCCTCACTTTCAGCAAGCAAGATTGGGTCATCTGTGTATTGCAGGTTGGTAACAAATCTTCCTCCAATCCTGATATCATATTCTTTTTCATTCTTCTTCTCTGATTATTTACTCAAATTTCTCTAAAGTTAGTCAGCCCTATGCAGTGAGGTGAAATGGCTTGCTTTGGGTTTTCCATCCTTATATTTTGTAAGCCCCGCCAAATGACTGGATGGGATCATACAACAAGGTTTAGAATACTAGCTAAACAGTAGGATCTCTGGGAGCATAGTGTTTACACATGGAGCTGAGATCCACAGGTTACCATTTCAGAAGCAGGAACATCCATAAGCAGTGAGTGTCTGGGAAACTCACAGGCCATTCTGTGATCCGATGGGATGTCTCAGTCCACAGCAACTTGATGACTGCTAATTGTGTTTGGTTGCTTTAGATCAGCAATTGATCAGAGTTGCCATTTTCGAAACAGGAAGAGGAATACTGAAAACGTCAAGAAAAAAGTGTCACCAGTGGGAGTACATGCAAGATCTTTGACTGAGTGAGGTGGTAGAGACAACAGATGGGACAGAGAGCCTAGCAACCCAAGACAGAATGGAGAAACAGCACCTAGACTGTGAGACAGAGAGAGGGGCTGCCAGGCTCCTGAAATGAGACAGAGGTCAAGGGTCTTGGGCAGGCCATGCCCTGCTAGCATAGTGGTGAAGACATGCTGTGGACAAGAAGATTACTATCCTCTTGACAGTTTGCATATTCTTTGCATCCCTAACAAACCCTATGATCATGAATATTCTCATAATCTCTGTGTGGTCATTGCAACAAATTATGAAACCAACCAGAAAGGCAACATGTTATGGTTGGTGTCAGTATAAGATAAGAAGGATGGAAGATGGAGACTGGCCTTACCTATACCTCTTAAAAATTATCCTCAGGCAGAAGTAGAGTTGGATTTCCTTCTCTTTATTGTAGCCAGAGAAGCTCTTACATAGTTGCCCTGCTATTTTCTCATTATACTGAATGATGCTTCTCCAGTGAACTATAATCGCTCTATATGCTTATATAAAACATGTACATAAACCAAGAGGTAATCATTTGAACTGAACAAGGGATTATCAATGGTTTAAAATCAGAAAAGTTTCATGTCAAGGTTGTAAGCATGCACCGTATTTATCCAACCTGTATGCTAAGGAAATAATTCCAGAGGCTATATTTATGAAAAAGGACATAGCATCAGAATTGGAGGAAAATGACTTAGGGACCTATATTATGTATATAACAGAACTATAGTTTGAAGAGAACTTTAAACAGGTATTGATGCAGATCAAAGAACACAGACTTCAGTATAAATTACAAGCCTATGTAAAGAAAATTCAAATACAACTAGAATAATAGACATGCTTAAATTGCAAAAGCAAAATTGGGCCTTTCATAAAAGAAGCAGTTGAGAATTGTAGCAACACATTTCATTGAGAAAATCTGCTGCACAATAATTAATATATTAAAAAGCAAAGGTATTATTTTAAGGACTAAGAAATGCCTAACTTAACCTGTGATAGTTTCAGTTGCTTCATATTGTGTGAATGTTAGACAATGAATAAGTAAAACCAGAGGGAAAATTGATGCCTTTTAAATGTGGTGCTGGCCAAGAGAAATAAAAGTGGTATGGACTGTTAGAAAAACGGACAAATCTGTTCTGAAGGAAGCACTGCCAGAATGCTACTTAGAAATGGCTTCCTCTCATGTGCCTCAGATGTGTTGTCAGAAGACACCAGTCCTTGGCAAAGTAGATGAGGCTTCATAAAGGAGAAGGTCAGGAAAACATTGTCTGACACAAAGTGCTCAGAAATTGCAACAAGTGAGATGGTTGTAGGATGACATAGTACCAAAAGGGTTTTGTTCAGTTACCTGTGGGGCCACTGTTGCAGGAACAAATTCAGCGGCACCTAACAATAGCAATGTGAAGAGAGAGAGAGAGAGAGAGAGAGAGAGAGAGAGAGAAACACATTCTGAAGAACATGGCTTGACACCGTGTGCTAGTCTGGGTAGACTAGAGAAACAAATTCATAGACATACATATGTGTGTAAGAAGTAGGTTTATATACAAGAGCAATTGAACATTGAGGGAACATCCCAGCCCAGTTCAATCCAAGGTCAAAATTCTGATATTAGTCCATATATCAGATACCAATCTATAAAGTCCTCTTCAGACTCACGAAGCACATGAAATGACATCAGGATAATCACAGGCCAGTGGGTACAGAATCTTTTGAATCCAGTGGTGGTAGAAGCATCTCAGAGCTGGAAGGAACCTCTCTGTGACTTGTCAAGCATCTCAGCACTGGCAGGAGTCTGTGACTTTTCCGGCTTCAGAGGTCTGGTTCCATCAGAGTAAGCCCATGTGACTTCTTCTCTGGGATATCTCACAGGGAGTCAGCCTTGTGTCTTGTCAGTATAGCATCTCCAGGGGACTGAGTAGTGAGTCTCTCATCTAAAAGGGGAAAGATGGCTGGAATTCCCATAATTCTCAGGAGAAAGCTCTGCCCACCCAGAGGTTTCATCGGCTGTCTCCAGATTGATAGGCTAGACTCCACCCCTTACTCTTAATCCTCAATTTGACACCAGATCAGCAGACTGCCACACACTCTGTTTGTAATAATGTATACAAACATAGCCATGCTTGTGAGGCAGTATAACACCAGGCAGTGTTTGCACTCTGTGGTGCATAGGTCGCTATGAGCAGACATCTACCAAAAATGACAGAAATGTGCAAGAACTAAGCAGTGGCTGTAAACAAAATTAATTCATTCAGTCCAATAAATCCACACTAGGATCTATCCTGCTGGACAGTGAAAGTGTATTTATCAGGCTGTTTTCCAACTGGAGAAATGTAGCAGACAGCAGAAAGCACACACCTGATGGATAGGTGAAACCAAAGGCAATGAAGTATGTGGAAATGTTAGATCTGAAAAAGATAAATTTTACAATAAAATAAATAACTAAAGGGAAAATAATAAACAGATTAAGAAAAATATTGTTAAATGTGGGAAAGGAAACTTGAGGAAGTCATACCTATAGCACTTCTCTGTTACACCAGGGAAATATTTGTAAATGTAGTTGAAACTCACAGTCAAATATAAGAAGATATTTCTTGGAATACAAATGCTGAAATAAAAATATATTTATTTCAAAATAAAAATGTTGAAGTGTGGTTAAGGGTTATTTATATGAGCTTTAAGAATATATTTATCATATATACTCATGTATAAGCTGAAGTTTTCAGCACATTTTTAAAGTAGTTCCTGTGGTAAAAGTAGGTGCCTTGGTTGATATTCAGGTCAGCTTATACTCAAGTATATAAGTATATTAAATGTTATACAAACTTTGAATATTTATATTAAATAGAACACTAAGATAGTTAAAGTAAAATGTGTGCATATAAGTAAGTATAAATTAATTAATTTTAAATTTTCTATAGGTTTGTAACAGAAGAATCCATCATTTGTCAGCTTGTGTTTTGTCTTGCGTTTTGCTGGGATGATGATGGATATGCTGCTGGTATTTCAAATAAAAACAGGGTCATAAAAGGTGAGCGGGTTTCTGTAAAGTGTCCAGACAAAGAACAGACTACGCAGAAAGAATTAGGCTCTGAAAACCTTATGATTAGCAATGGAATATTTTTATATACAATGCCAGAAAATTAGTCCTCCATAGAGTGTGACTGAAGAAGAGCTGCCTTCTCAAGAACAAATTTGACTCCTTGGATGACATGATGAGCTGTGGGTTGACATCAGGAACATCACAGGGAGAAAGCCAACAGTCTTCAAAAAGATAGTAAAGAAGGAAAAGATCAAACTTAATGACAGAAGAAACTCTGAAAATTGCTCTTCATCAGAGAGAAGCTAAAGCAAATGGAAGAAAGAATGAAAAGGGGTACAGAAAATTCCAAAGGGAAGCTTGGAAAGGGAACTAGAGGAAGATAATGAAAGGCGCATGGTCTCAGAGCTAAAACACCAAAAAGAAAGAACATGCTCAGCATATGCTACCTTGAAGATGTGGAAGAAAGCAATCACATATAGAGTTAAAATAATAAATATAGTATGGTAAAATATTTAATGATGCAGAAAGTACCAAAAGAAAATAGAAGGAATACAATGTAAACAGAACTTGTTGATGTTTGCTCTTTTCAAGAGGTAGCATACAATCAATAACTTATGGTATTGCAGCATTAAGTCCCAGCTGTACTAAAGGTATTAGCCAACAAACAAGGCTCCAGAAATGAATGCAATACCAACTGAAATATTTCAACAAACTGATAAGTTTCTGGAAGCAGTCATTAGTCTATGCCAAGAAATTTGGAAGACAGTTACATAGCCAGCTGACCGGAAGAGATTCTAATTTGCACCCATTCCGAAGTAAGGTGACCTAACAGAGTGCATAAATAACTGAACAATATCATTGATATCATATTACATAACACTTTTCTGAAGATCATTCAGCAACAGTTGTAGCAATTCATATGCAGGGAATTGCCAGAAATTCAAGCTGCATTAGAAGAGCATGTGGAACAAAGGATATCATTGCTTGAAGGCAGATAAATCTTGGCTGGTTGCAGAGAATACCAGAAATATGCTTACTTACGTCTTGTTAACTCTGCAAATGTATTAAATTATGAGGATCATAACTATCGTAAGCTTGGAAAGAACTGAAATTTCATTGCACTTTATTGTGCTCATGCAGAGTCTGTTCATAGATCCGGTACACATAGAAGTTGTTCAAACAAAATTAGAAGATATTGCATTATTTATAATCAGGGATGTGTGTCAGGGCTGTACACGCTAATCTTATGTATTCAATTGTTATACTATGCAAATAATCAGAGAAGCTACACTATATGTAAAAGAATGTTTGATTAGGATTAAAGGAAGGCTTATTAACAGCCTATGATATGCAGATAACACAATCTTTTTTGCTTGAGGTGGAAGGTGCTTCAAGTCTGAGGAACTTGCTGATGTAATCAAGGATTTCATCCTTTTGCATGGATTACAATGCAATGTAAAGGAAAAAAATACAACAGGGCCCGTAGTTAAATCATAATAAAAGAAAAAAGGTTGAAGTTGCTAAGTGTGTTAGTCTGGGTGGAATAAAGAAACAATTCTAGGGAGAATTATATGTGTATAAAAGAGTTTTATATAAAAGAGCAATTGAATATTGAGAAAACATCCCAGCCCTGCATAGATCAAGTCTATAAATCTTATATTTCCCCATATGTCAATACTAATCCATAAATTCCTCTTTAGACTCACACAGCCAAGCAATGACACTGGGGAAGATCAGAGCCCAGTGGGTGGTAGAAGCATCTCAGTTCTGATGTGGATTTCCATGTAGCTTGCCCAACTCTGAGCTTGTCAACAAGAATTTCTAGCAGGAGTATGCGTGTATCCTCCTCTATTAAGCCATTTATCTTTATAGTGCCTTCAGATGAGGCCATCAAGCTGTGACCATATTGACAGGCTAGGCTCAACCCCTCCACGCTTTCGTCTCAAATTAACAACAGATTATGTAACTACCACACTAGAAATTTCACCTTGCTTGGATTCACAAGCAATGACTTTGGAAGTAGCAGTCATGAGACTGAATTATCCAATGTTTTGTATAAAACTGTTTCCCAAGGTCTCTTTAAAGAGTCGAAAAGCAAATATGCCACTTTGAGGAGCAAAATGCACTTGACCCAGGTCATGTTATTTTCAATCATCTTGTAGGCATGTGAATGTTGGGCATTCAATAAGGATGACCAAAGAATGGATACATTTGGATTATGGTGTTGCTAAAGAATCTTTGAAGTACCTTGCACTTCAAAAAAAAAACCCAAACAAGTCTGTCTTTGTGTAAGAACATCTATCATGCTCCTTAGAAAGACAGATGACAAGACTCCGTCTCTCATAATTTGTACATGTTACCAAGTGAGATCAATCCCTGAAAATGAACAGCATGCTTCATAAAGTAAAAGGGCATCTAAAGAAAGGAAGACACTGAGGAAATGGATTGATGCATTGGCTGAAACAATGGGCACAGAGGTCACCTGGGAGGATTATACAGTACTGGAGAATAAGGATTAATTCAATCCTTATAGAATACAGGATTATACAGAACTGCTATACATCAAGATGCACTCAGGTACTGACTGAACAGCACCTAAAATCTATTACAAGAGAGATATTGCTGAAATCAAATTAGTATTGTAGATGCCAAATGTGAGATACTCCCAGATTTGGAGAAAAAAGTAAAAGGCATGAAGTTAAAAGATGAGAAAGGAGAGATGCTATTAGAAATCATAGATTCTGATTAAGAAGCAGCAAACAAGATGAAATTACACAACAAAACAAACTTTTCTTAAGCTGAAAAGAAAAAAAGACCACCGATCTTATGACATTGGTAACATTTACTTATGCTCTTCTTAATATGTTATATATATATATATATATATAGTCAAGAATATTTAGAAATATTCAAACAAAAGAGAGGGAGAACTGAAAGAAGAGAGAAAAGAAATAAGGGAGAAAAGCACACTAGAAGCAAGAAATTAGAAAGGGTGGGAGAAAGTGTAGAGAGAATAGATACTTATAATCAATGAAGCACCGTGAGAATATGTCCTAAGCACTTTGGGTTATATATATGCACATATAAGCTTCTGGGGTTCATTTGTGCAAAGAGCATAGGGGGATACTAGCTCCATGCAGATGATAACCTAAGGATCACCATTGTCCACCCTTCCTCAAGTAGGAGAATAATACTGAGGAGAACTTTTGGAGCCTGGGAACCTTTGTGAGTTTAAACTGGAACCTGAACTTGAGTGGAGGTCTTGGTGGGATTGCTGGCCTGTTTTAGAGACTTGGTTTTGAACTTTGGCTGGCAGAACCTCAGATTCTAGGCCAGCTGTTCCCAAACATACTTCCCAAGCTTGGGATTTTTTTTGTAGGTGTGTCCATTGAGCTTGTGGTTGGTGTCCCCGAGATCTTAGGTTTGATCTTGGCCCATTATAAGACCCTTGATAGTCTGGGCACACACATACAATGTTGACTTGAATTTTCTTCAGGCCCCTCTTTTTGTGCTTCCTGGTAGAGTGCATGCTTCTTAGTAACTTAAGAGATTCATATCAGAGTAATTGGGAAATTTTTTGTGCCATTTCTGTGAATTTGGCAGTTGGTTCTGTATGGTGTGAGTCTTGGACTTGGCCACATCTGGGCCAAACTTGCTATTGTCACAGTGCCAGAAACCAGGAGAGTGGAGTCATCACTTTTAACTTACTTTGCTGCCTGTTCTTTACCCATTCATATGTCGATAGCATGTTTCAATATCATTGAACATTCAGCCAGCACTAATTGAATGACTGCATAATTTTATGGTAATTCATTAAACCAAACTTGATTTGAATATTTATGACAATTTTCAAAAAATTCATCATGACACAATCACTCGAAGAAAAATAGCTTTGCTATTTCTTTGTCCTATGAAGTTCGCTAAACTATGGGTAACTCAGTACCCATACATTAATTTTATTATCACATGTTAAGAAGGACTTCATTTGTGCTGGTACAAAAGGAACAGTAAAATCATTGTGTGTGTGTGTGTATATAATTGCATACACTTCTAACATTTCCTTAGAATAAGTTTAAAGATAAGAATTATTAGCATACATTATAAAAATTTAAAATAGGCAGACATTTATATTTCTTTTGTGAGGGATACCTATCTACCTTTGTTCTTTATAAGAAATGGCTATTGGGCTGAGCCCCGGTGGCATAGTGGTTGTGCGCGGGACTGTGGCCCACTAGGAAGAGGTTCGATTCCAGCTCCACGGAGCAAAGGCTGGGCCTCCTACTCCCACCACCTGAGGGCAGTGATCCCCCCCCCTCAAAAAAAAGAAATGGCTATTTATGAGATGATTAGAGAAAGCTTATTTTTTCCATTGTCAATACTTATTTGTAATGCTGGAAATATTTCCCCCTTGTCTTATTTTAAATTTAAATTTTAAATATTTTATACAGGACTCCATCACATTTGTTTGTTATTTTCCCTTTGTTTTTATTTCTAATATCACTAGTATTGGGGAGTGTGAGTGGGACAATAAAATAGCTACAAAAGGGAAATATGTGGCAATTTTATTATTTTATTTGCTGCATTATACGTCAAGAAGCCCTGTGGTTTAG
This sequence comes from Nesogale talazaci, assembly GCA_004026705.1. Taxonomy (NCBI): domain Eukaryota; kingdom Metazoa; phylum Chordata; class Mammalia; order Afrosoricida; family Tenrecidae; genus Nesogale; species Nesogale talazaci. Next base: position 80,204 of record PVJH01006533.1, on the reverse strand, counting down.
GTGACAAATGGTCACACAATTCTACCAACAGCCTGATAGTTTGACACAGCAGTTACTCTGGGGGAGAAAGGGGAGACCAGCATCTGCCTCTTAAAGATTTTAAACTCTATGGGGCAGTTCCATTTTATATGTAATTTTATATATTGTGGACTACATATGTCAATTTCATTTTTGTCTAATGCAATGTCACATAACCATTAATCAAACCCATTTATAATCATTTTAAATGTTGTAATCACCAATCCGGAGCAAACGGGGGCTTTGTACTCCTATAACTCTCAGAGCGCACAAGGCCAGTTCTCGCTCTGAGGAGGTCTCTGTGAGTCCAAAACAACTCAATGACAGTGTAAGAGAAGTTTATGTAAGCATATGTATGCATTTCAAGTAGAAGCGTAAATCATTTAAAATTGTATTGAGTACAACTAGCATGGTTTTATATGTAGGTATGTATCAAAAATTTGAAACAGCTGGATGAAGAAAATAAAAAAGGAAATATTACTTGCAAATGGCTACATATTCATGTAATTCTGTCTTTAAGATAATGATTAAATCCTTCTAGGTACATGCACAAAATGGTAGTGTTTAAAAATGTTCCTGAGGGGCTTACTCTGATTTCTTTTCACTGTAATTTTCACTAACTTTCATGAGCATTAATAGATTTTTTTCAGTCTTGAAACTCAAATGCAATTGTATAATCTTTGCATCCTATAGGAAGGGAGTTAAAAAGAACATTTAAAAGTAATCTACAAAGAAGAGTTTGCTACCATGGGAACGCCTGTACTTGAATCTCATCTAGGGCTTTCTTTGGTGATCCAGCACTCAGATGACCTGTTCTGACCCTACCAGAGACAACAGACCTCTTTACAGAATTGACTCCGTGAAATATATTTTCAAAAATTTCTGTCCACTTTTCAGTACACACACACACACACACACACACACAGAAACAGAGACACACACAGAGACACATAAAAATGTAGTTGCTTTAAGAAGTGTGATGTGAATCACAAAGTCAGCAGTTCAAATTGTAGAACCATTCTGCAGGCAAAAGATGAGGCTTTCTGCTCCTGGGAGCAGAAAGAGTTTTAACCTTGCAAACTTTACATAGTGAGTGAGAATCAAAGGCAATGTGATTTTGGTATTCTTGTAACAACAACAACAACAACAAAACTAACCAAAGAGGTATCACTTCTTTTTGAGCTGGACATTTAAGTGAGGTTGTATACCATGTGAAAGCTGGAGAGGAGGAAGTTTAGAAAGCCATCACCAAATGTGTAGGCCACTAGAACTTTAATTGATAAGAACAGTTGAAGTAGTGTCATCTTGGAAGTTTGATAAATTACTGGAGGCTCTTATGGGAGCCCAGTTCATATGCTACCCCCCCTCCCAAACTTCATGTTGTGAATATCACATGATGTGTTTTCCTGAGAGCCCATATTTCCATCTTAAAAAAAAAGGACCAAACAATCCGAGTATCTCTCAGTTTATGGAGATTGTTGATTGTCAGTGATAAGTGAATCATGGCCTGATCATTATCTTATACTTAAAAAGAATGGATCTTTACTCATGCATCTAGAAACAATACAAAAATCAAATACATAAATCAAACATAAATACTTACTTTATGAAAGTCTTGTACACTGCCCCACAGTTCAAATGACAATATGTATCATTCTTTGACCCTGGAATTTTAAAATCATAGTAACTTTATGAATACCTGAGTGGTGAGGAAGAACAGAGTTTACAAATAATCAAAAATCAGTTAAAAAAATTGGACTTACAAAAACTAATAGAAGATCAAGCTTCAAATATTTCAGTTACACCAAATGCAACAAATAAAGGAAGCACTCGTGGGGCTCTTCTGTCAAAAACTTAATCTGAATTCCAAATTCTACTAATTATTTTCTTGCATCTTAGGAAAAATTATACATATTGTCTCTAAATGACATTATCTATAAATTTAGACAAGCATATCAAGCTCACAGGGTAGCAGCAAAGCTAAAATGATGGTGAGTAGAGAAACCATCTTGCACAGTAAATCATAAGTGCAAAATTTAATTTATATGAGATTTCATGAATTGTAAAGCACACCATTATTTTTTCTACTACTAATAAGGGGGAAAAGACTACCAATTAAACTGTGACATAATGCCTTAATCATAATCTTGAGTGACAAACCATCACACCAGCCTCTCATTTACTTTGAAATTAATTTCAGCTCTACCAAGGTTCTTGGCAGTTTCTTCTGATTTCAGTGGCATTTTTGACTCTTACTGGCAAAATCTGTACACATATACCTGAAACAAATAATCAATAGAATCCAGTCTTCTAGGTTAGGGCAATGTCCTTTTTGTGACGATAGATAGATGACAAAGAGATGATAGATAGATGACAGATAGATGATAGAGAGATAAATAGATAGATAATTCCTCTGAGGCAGTGGTATTTTATGCTATATGGATACTATGCATTAGAATTGAGTAGATAACTCACAACCCTTTAACTTTATCTCTCAGTCTCCTTTCCATTCATGTATACATTTGTTCTACCAAAAATAGATGTCTCCAATATCATGATATGTTTTACCTTCCCTCTGATTTATGGTGCTTTCTATAAACCAAACCTGCATAATTAAAATTTAAATTTTAAAGTATTTAGAAGATATTTGACATGATATTTAAATTCAATATGTACATAACACCAATGCATCTACTTATTAGAAGTGATTACAAATAAAAATATGACCAGAGGTATGCATGTGTAACAAAATTGTCATAACTATCCCAGTGTAAAGTGATTGTATCAGACTCCTTTTTATAGAGATTTCACTATAATTTTAGGAAGATTGAAACATGAAAAATGTACTTATGACATATACTTTATGTAAAAACTGTTTTATTATTACATATTTTTGAAAATAAAGTTTGAATAAAGATCTTGTACACAAACAAACTTTTATTATGTCTAAAGGAAGTAGATGTTTAAGACACAGAAATTATACTTCCCACATACCTTTTCTTATGAAACAGAACTTGAAACTTATAAGATAAACAAGTGGTGGTACATCCAAGTAATCATTTATCATTCAGTATTAAAGAGAGGGTATCAAGTCATGAAAATACATGAATGAAACTTAAGTGTATTTTGCTAAGTAAAAGAAGGCAGTCTAAAAAGACTTCTTGCAGTATGCTCACAGTTAGAAGAAAAGGCATACTTCTAGAGAATAAGTCAGTGATTCAATGGTATGAAGTTTGGTATTAAAAATCTATCAAGTGTTTTAAGGGCAGTGAAACTATTTTTAGTATGATATTGCAATGGTGGATACATTATATTATGAACTGGCAGAAACCCATTGAACTTTGCAGCACAAAGAGTATAAAAGGTCACTAAGATCAGGGGATCCCAGAAAGGAATTCAAGTAGTGACAAGAGAATCAAACTAGATTACAAATGCATGGGAACACCTTGCTAACTGGGGTGGAGGTGGGTGGGAGTGGGATAGGAGTTCCAGTGGAAGATGAGCCACAACAATAAAGTGTGCTAAGTTATGTTGGAAATTAGTGCAGACTCTAAGACTAAAGAAAGAAAAAGAACTATACACAAACACTGCTTTTAAGAAAGCCTTCCTCCCCCCCCACCCCCCACCCCAACCATCACGGTCCCAACTCTACCTTACAAATCCAGTTGGACTGGAGAAGGTACACTAGTAGAGAGGGGAGCTGGAGATATGGGGAAACCAACTGGGTGAGCACCTTCGGGCCAACGGTTAGAGATGCTGGAAGGGTGGAGAGAAGGTGGAGTAGAGAGACTGAACCAACGGCATGGATATACACATAAACTCCTATTTGATGGACAGGCATCAAAGGAATGGGTTGGGGAGAGGTCGGGCAGTGTAAGATATGACAGAACAATAACAATGTATAAAGGACTGAGGGTTGGTAGGGAGGAGAGAGCAGGGGAAGAAGGGAAGGGATGGAAAAGCCGACACTAGGGGTTCAAGGGAAAAGGCGGATTGGAGAATGATAATAGCAGTGGACATGTGAGGGTGCTTGGCATAGTATGCTTATTTATGTATTGTGAAAACGATGTATGAGTCCCCAATAAAATGTTAAAAAAATTAAAATTTCAAATTTCAAAAACAAATAATGCTGCTTCCTACAACAGTAAATAATTCTGATGCATGCATACTGGAAATAAATAAACAGATGATGCTGAATGCCATGAGTCAAGCTCCTCCCTGTGCGAGTGAGAATTGACAGATAAGGAAGAGGAGGAGACTAGAGTAGACCTTGAGGTTGGAAACAATATTATAGTTTCTCAATAGGAACTCAAGCTTACTTTAATAATAATGGTGTGTGTCGCCACTTGTTCTGACTAGGATGACTCCATGTTTGCAGAATAGAACTATTCTCTTTATGATTTTCAAAAGTGTGACCTTTTGAAAGATCTCAGTTCTGACTTCTGAGGCACCTCTGTCTGAGTTCGGAACACCAGTTTGTAGGGGAACATAAAATAGTTTGCACTACTCAGGGATTAGAGTTGAGGACCTTTGTATTCTAATATTGGGGCTTCAGAATTCTCAATTTATTGTTGCTGTCATTCATGAACTAAAGATTGAAACCCATAAATATTGAATATCATAAGCATGCTACATTTGCAAGTGAAATAGGAAGCTTATGGTAGTAATAGTTACAAAGGGACATAATGACAGCAGGTAAACTGAAAGAGTTGTTATGAGCCATCTAGCTGGTTCCAGAAAGAAACACTTCCTGGTCCCGTGCAGTCCTCACAGCTGTTCCTAAGTTGACTGCTGCTTGAGCAACTGTGTCGACCCTTCTCATTGAGGACCTTCCTCGTGTTCGCTGCTTCTCCACTGAGCTGAGAATGGTGTCCTTCGCCAGGGAATGGTCTCTCCTGATATGTCAAAAGTCTGTAAGATGAAGATTCGCCAATCTTGCCTCTGAAGAGCACTCTGGTCTTACTGCTTTCAAGACATATCAATTCGTCTTGTTGGCAATCCATGGTGCATTCAATATTCATCACCAGCAGCACAATTCAAGTGTATACATTGCTTTTTTGCCTTCTATCTTTAGAGGAGCAAAAAGACTTAGTTTTCTCCTGAGGAGTAGCGGTAAATTTGACTATTAACCTTGTGATTAGTAGTGCAATTCATAATCCATTAAAGTCACTAGGCCTCTGTTTAACATGAAGACAGATGGTAAACATTTAGAAAGTATCACAGTAATGTGCTATCAAGGTAGGTAAGCACTTCTTCTGATACAGACCTGTTTGCCCTTTTAGCAGTTTATGATATCTTCAGTATTTTTTGGTCAGCATCACAATTCCAATGTGTTGATTATTCTTTACTCTTCTTTATTATAACTTCAACCTTTTCTGCATTTATCATGATGTTATCTCTTGGTTTAGTTGTGAGTGTTTTGGTCATCTTTACTGAAGGCTCCAGTATTAATCTTCATCAGCAAATGCTTTAGGTCTTCCTCACTTTCAACAAGCAAAGTGGTGTCATCTCCATATCTCAGGTTGTTAATAAGCCTTCATCCAATCCTGAGGCCATATTCTTTTTCATATAATCCAGCTTCTTTGATAATTTGTTAAGTATACAGTTTGAATAAGTATGGTGACAGTTACAACCTTTTTTAAACCGTGTAGTATCCCCGTGTTCTTTTTCCATATCTGCCTCTTTATCTGTGTATAGTATACAGAAATATTTGAAGAAAAAATATTTATTAGGTTATGTTATGATAGGAAATGTTGCTTATTAAAGTAATTTCATCCATTTCAAGAGGTTCTGGTGCTGTCTTAGCATATATTAGTGTCACTTTGGGCTCTGAAATGCATATAAATATCCTAATGAGATAAATATTAATCATGTGTATGTACTTTTTCTTAATTTTTTTGAATATAATGTATTTCTCAGGGTGAATTATCCACGTCTACCAGGAGAAACAGAATAATTATGGCTACCAGGGTCAATAATAGCCACCAGCATAACTGTAACACATATTCTAGTGTGCTTTTGATCAAAGATCACTTCCCGATGACAAAGACAGGATTTACTCAGAGGAAGAATAAATGAAAATGGGTAGGGGACAAGTGTCCCACATACATGAGCAAAGAACTCTTTCACATGCACCCCTGAAGGACAAAAGCCAACCCTCGTTTTATCTGGTAAAAAGATAAACATTCACTTTCTGTAATGCTGGGCCTCCATTTGGTAGTCACTCAGTTACCACATAGTGAGGGATCCATTTCTCTCCATATGAGGCTCATGACACAAAAACTGAGGGGGGATCAAGGACTGAGGGCCAGGTTTCACCTAGGAGTCACCAAGGACTGACCCCTTGGCTGGGGCACAAACTTTGTTCCTTCTTCCTAGAAATGTGAGCTAATTTCTCCTGAGTTAGTGTCATAAATAAAATAATCACTCGAATCCTTTTCTCCAAAAGAAAAAATCAGTGTTTGCTCTTTGAAAAAAAGTTGAAAATAGCTGGTATTGAGCTGACCGACCATCTCTGCAGTGCAGTTGAGCGTGAGTTTTGTCTCCCGCCAATGAGGCACGGCTTAAAGTCCTTTCAGACTCTCCTCTTGGGAAGGAAAGTCCTTCTGCATCCCTAACATTTATTATAGAAAATCACAAAGGACATTAGAAGCTTTTGAAACCATAGAAATCAATTACACATTTTTGACCATTCATACTTTATTTCATGTATAATATTTAAGGAAACAGCACATATTCACTCACAATAAACTGTATTTCAAGCCAAACTATCACCACTTGTAACTATGTGGAACTAAATGGAATAAGAATGATTCACTAAATGCCTGCCTGGAAAAAGTAACTAGCATGGTACTTTAATGTGAAATGAACCAAGACTTGTGTTTCATCTGGTTCTATTTATATAAGGAATGATTAACTTTAAATTTTTTTAATGTTATCTTATGCTTAGTCTTCTCTTATTTTAAACCTAGATAATAAAATCAATTGGAGTATTTTTTTCATAAAGCTGGGATTATATAAGGATATTCAAAATTATTGAATCACAATTTAACATTTATTTACACAAATAAATATTTGTTTAAATACACAGAGTTGGTCTGAGAAAAATTGCCCTATAGCTCTTTGAAACAGCATATGGATCACTAGAATATATTACTATTAGAATTATGACCATTTGCATCTTTGTAGTAACAGGTGCATTTGTAGCTTCCTTTGACCTTGAGTTTTCTATCTCCAGAAACCAGGATGATAGTAATTACTCTACAGGCTTAATGAGAGGACAAATTAAAAGAATCCCTCACACACACCAAAAATAATACCTAATAAACTGTTTTTTCCCTTGCAAAAGGGGAACCAACTATAATAGAAGAGAAATATCCACCAAATAAATTAGTAGCCGGTGGACTTGTACTGCTTATTGGTGAAGATCAAGGATTGCAGCTTTCAGTAGGAATTTTAAGTCAATGTAAAGGAAGCCCAAATCCCCATACTTAGACAAATAAGTAATATTGTGATAAATGGAGACAAAAGTGAAGAATGAAATTTTCAAGAATTTTCTCTAAGTTGGATTGTATGAAGAAGAACACCACATCAGACTTGGAGGAAGACATATTGGCAACCCACAATATGTGGGTGACACCATCTTGCTTGCTTAATGTGAGGAGGTATTGAAACACTTGATGATGAGCGAGAATTGCAGTATGGATTACAACATAATGTAAGGAAGACCAAAATCATCACATCTGGACCAACAGATAACATTATGATAAATAGAGAAAAGGTTGAAATTGTCAAGAATTTTGTTTTGCTTTGATCCAAGAGTTCAAATGACATGCTACATTAGGTAAATCTGCTTCACAAGACCTCTTTAGAGTATTGGAAAGCTGGATTATTACTTTGACCAGATCTGGGGTATTTTCAATTGTCTCTTGATTGGATGAAGAAGGCTGAAAAAGAATCAATGATTTGAATTGTGGCACCAGCAAAGAATATTGAAGATACCATGGACTACTAAAAGGACAAAATTATCTGTCTTGGGAGAAATCAGGCCAGAGTACTTCATAGAGGAAAGGGATGGCAAGACTGTATCTTCCTTATGTTAGATATTTTGAGAGAAGAGATTGTTCTCTGGAAAAGGACATCAGGTTGGATTAAATGGACAGGCAGCGAAAAAGAGGAAGGCCTTCAGTGAAATGGACTGACGCAGACCCCGACAATGGGCTCAGGTTAGGAACAATTGTGAGGACGATGAGGGGCTGGGCAGTGTTTCGTCCCACGGGGCACAGGCTCCTGTGTGTCAGAACGGACTTCCTGGCACCTAACAGCAACAATGATAAGTCTGCTGCTCATGAGTAGATTTCAATGGACAGAGCTTCTACCATGACCATGTATTGCTCATCCATGTCGCAGGTTAAGGCTGGGCCTTGGAAATTTCAGGTAATTCATAAGCATGGAGCTATGCATTCACCTTTCCTCCGGTCTCTTTCAAAGTCCCCAGAGTCCTTTCTTCTCAAAGAATTGGTGCAGGAGCTAGGGGTGCACTCTCATTGCTTGCTTTTAGGATCAGAAATAATGTAGAGAACTTAGCCTTCATCTATATCTCCTTCCTCAGAAATTGTGTCAGATAGCCAGCCCATAACAAGTCATCACCGGTCTGTTAGGCGCAATGGTACAGCGATAATAAGTAAAGATTATGGTAAAGTCATAGAGAATATGAGAACTAGAAATAATGGAGTCAGATACTTTTCATGGAAGTATGCTCACCTCAGCCCTGCTTGGTGGTCCACACGGAGATGAGAGATAAGAGAGCAAGAGGGAGTGAGAGAATGACATTCCCAACCAAGGCTAATATATCTTTAGGGGCATGCATACCCCCTATTTACAGGTAATGACACACATCATGGGAAGGGGCTGTAACATAGCCAATAAAAGCAATAGGAGCAGGTTATATAATGGGCATAACAGGCAGGTGATGAGCTAGAGGTGTACACATAATAGAAAAGGGAGGCACAAGAGGTACACATGTGACAAGAAGAACAGACTCTAGATTCATGATGGTGGCCTAACCTCGGTCACCCTTGAGGGGGCTAGACTTCCCTGGGTTCTTCTTCAAGGAAACAAACACATTACTATCCTTATCAGAAGGGAGTGGGCCCAACTTAGGGTGGGACAGACTATACAGCCTGATTGTTATAGATGGTTGATAGTCTTTAGGGAGAATAACCTAACCAACTTTCTTTGACTTCCAAGTGCAACATTTACCATGTGTAGCAAGTAGCTAAGCTTGGCATACATTTGGGGGAGACAAATGGGGAGAAATCATTTTTATTTGTCTTCACTAGCAGTTAGTGACACAAATATGTCACCAATCTTAGATATACTTTTATTTAAACCTCTCATCCCTAAAATTTATGTTCTGTAGGTCTTTTTGCTGAGGTCTGGAACACTTAATGAAATTTGGGACTGGGTAACAGGTATTAGAAGACCCATAACAAACACACAAACAATAACCATATTGTTGAGAAAGGAGGGGAGCTGTTGGAGCATAGACCTAAAGCCCTTCTGTAGACAATGGGATATCCCCTCACAGAGGGATAGCAGGGAAGAGATGAGTCAACCAGTCCTCAGTAAAGAACCAATGAAACACATATTATTCTTCTGGTCCCTTGAGACTTCCTCACCCCTAAGTATCCGGACCCCTGTACCGCTTTTCACTTTGGATTAGCCTGTGCACATGTACAGATAAGAGATAAGAGCTCATGACACATAGAATCCAGGAACAGGAAAGGAAATAGTGATACCAGAAGCGTAGGGGGGAGGTGGGGAGAGTAGGAGAGTAAGGGGCTACTCATCAAAATGATCAACAAATGCTCCCCCACCACCACCACTCGAGGAGGAATCATGGACTAAGAAGAACAACAGTTGATGCAAGATGTGAAAATAATAGTTTATAATTTATCAAAGGATCACAATGGTAAATAAATGTCTAGAAAAGATTGATGGTAATATATGTACAAATGCACTTGATACAATTGATGTATGCATTGGTATAAGAGTTGCATGAGCCCCCTATAAAATGATCTTTCATTAAAAAAATAATTAAGATGAAAAATCAATCTGTCATACTTCAAATGGTTGATATCTCCAAGGTACTACATACTTAACAGGAACCCTGGTGCACAGGGGTTAAATATTTAGTTACTAACCAAAAGGTTGATGGCTTCAAGTCACTGATTAGGTCACATAAGGAAAGACATGAATAATAGCTGCCATGGAAACTACAACCCAGAAAACTCTAAAGGGAAGTTTTATTCTGACTTTATTATGAGTCAAAATTGACTCCACTTTACCTCACACCAGTACTAATAATGCATAGCTTATAAAAAAACTATCATTGTCTTGTTTTAATTGTTCCATCAAATTAAAGTTCCAATTCTACTGAGAAGTTGACATAATGACTACAATAGGAATTATTAACTTTACAGTTTACATTCATGTGATCTGAAACCCAATTTTGGAAATAACAGAAATTAATATATGTCCAGCACCTTCAACCTACAGGTTCTTCTTATGTTTTGTGGACAATCCTGTGAGGTAGTCAGAGCAAATGTTGTTAGTATCTTTTAAAGATCAGAGAACTAAGATTGTGACATTTATATACACTCACCACTTATTAGCTATAACACTGAGTGAAACTATCAATCTTCAATAATTTGTTTTCTTTTCTTAACATTTCTTCCCCTGGTGGACATGTAAGACTAGTTGTAGAATGGAGAACATGTTTGTAGAAATAGTGCTGAATGGAATCACTAATACCTCATGTATTTATCTAATATCTCACCAAAGTTTGTTGCAATACATTTATTGGCCCAAATATCAGAAAATTATATTTTCCTTCTATGAAGAGGGAAAAGAGCTACATAAAACGGTGCTTTGAATCATAAGATATTTGCATATGAAATAACTTGCATATTAAAGATTCACAAGGGTGGGAAGGTGGGGAAAGGAAAAAAGTATAGGAGCTAATATCTGGGGCTCAAACAGAAAGACATTCTGTTTTAAAACCACTCTTTATAAAATAAAACATGCATGCAAACAGAAAGACATGTTTAGAATATGATGATTGCAACATGTGCCCAAATTGCCTTGATTCATTTGATGTATGGATTGTTTAAGAGCTATCAGCCCCCAATAAAAGAAAAAAAAGGACAATAATCAATTTAACCTTTAATTCTATGCTGGTATTAGTGTGTGTGTGTGTGTGTGTGTGTTTGCATGTGTGCATGTTTCTATAGTTTTGATATCACTTGTGGAATTGTAAGATGAGAACAATCACAATTTGAAACAATACAATTTATCATTTTCACTACTTAACAGTTTCTAATACAAGTTATGCGTTAATTTTCAACCATATCATATGTCCTATGAGAAAATAATGGATGTAAATCCTAAATTAAATAAATGGTATAGCATAACCAAATTCACCATAAAAATGTTGTCCCTGCTTGTCATTGACTAGAGCCAAGGCAAAGGCCAGCTGTTTGTTTCTGAGCAAACAGTTCATTGAGGAGATTGTTTGAATTATAAATCTCTGACATCTTACCACATTCAGTGGTAAGAGGTTGAACACTAGAGGTTGAACAGTCACTCATATCTTAGAAAGCCTTTGCTGAAATTGTTTTATAGCTATTTTGCAATTATAAGCAAAATTAGAGTCCACAATTACTTTTGTAATGAACTGAAAATTTAAAAATACAAAAATACATGTAACTCACTGGAAGTCAAAGCTTGCTTAATTCTCCTTAGCTAGCCATGGAGTGAAGGGTTAATTTATTGAGGAATACAGTATGATTATAAAACTATTATGTATTAGTTCTTGATAAGTGAGAATAACTTTCTCAAGACTTAAATTGAGCAGGAATATTATATCTGTGTATTCTATAAGGAATTTAAAGGATATAGATTTAATCCTATGTGTGCTAAAATATTACTGATATCTTACCTTTAAAAGACTGGTGGCTGTTTTTTTTTTGTTGTTGTTATTATTTTTGCTTTTTGTTCTTGGATTTTTTAATATATAAAAATAAATGTAGTTTGCATTTATCACAAAGCAACAATAAATACATATTGGGCTAAGGATATTATTCTGAAGGGAAGGCAATACTCTTTCTTTGTTTTCCTTCTCCATAATTATGTCATTATGTGTGGCGGTCATGTGCTTATGCTAATTTCATGATTGAGATGTAGGGGTGGAGTCTAGCCTGTTAATCTGGAGATAGCCACTAAGTAGCCAATGAGACCTCCATGTGGGCATGGCTTTCTCCTGAGGCTTCTGGGAAATCTCGTGATATTTACCTCATGGAGATGAGAAGCTATCTCCCGAGTTGTTGGGAATTAGTCTCAGAGACTATGAATTATGGACAAGACAAGATGGCAGGGTCCAAGTTGCTGCAGGAGCTGGAGGAGAAGCCACACGGCTTTGCCCTGATGGAACCAGACCTCTGAAGCTGGAGAAGCCATGAGGGGAGCCCTGCCAGTGCTAGGGACTCTGCACCCACTGGCCTGTGACTTCGTGAATTGGAAGAAGACATTACATACACTTGTATCGGGCATCTGGGCTAATATCAGATCTTTGACTTTGAACTGGACTAGGTTGGGATGTTTTCTCAATGTTCCATTCCTTTTGTATATGAACTATTCCCTTGTATCTATGCATTTGTTCCTCTAGTCTAGTGGAACTGACACATTATTTTAGGCCTACTGTAGCAATATAAGCAATTTTAAAACTTTTAACTGATGTGGTTAACCTGCTGGCTTTAGTGTATGGAGTGATTAATCAGTGTTAGGCCTGGTGGTAACAATTGGTGCTACCTGAATAACCTGGCTCCCTATCCTGAGATTATTTCTGAAATTCTGAATTTGGCACATTGATTATTTTAAAAGCTGCAGATAACACAACGGTAACCCAGGTCAGAAGTGGAAGCCATTTTTGCCTAATTTTAAGTTCAATTCTGGATGCTAGAGACTGGCATTTGTCATAGTCCTTTCTTGAGATGTCACCTTGGGCCAAGGCACCAAAAGCAAGCTCCTCTTGCTCTTCTCTCCCAGTTCTCCTTCTTGTTATTGCTGCTGCAGTTGTTAGGTTCCATTCAGTCCTAGTGACACTTTGTACTACAGAAAGAGCCCCTGACAGGTTCCCTGCCAACCTTTTATCTTGTAGCAAATAAAATTGGCCATCATCACTAAAAATAGTATGTGCATATTTATGGTCTGATACTCCTTTCAAATGATAAGTCCCAGAATTATTCCATGTACACTGCTGCATTTCCAGTGTCCTACATGATAGATAGATAAACTAATGAATCCATGAATAAGGGCTGTGTCCCCAGCTTTTACAGTAGGTCATAGGGCCACTAAAGTAACAATAGAGGAGCCTGTAATGAATTCTTTGTTTTGATAAGGATCATGGCCTCTGGAATCCTGCTCATCAACTTCCACCATCCCAACTAGGGATGTGTGAGAGCAGCAGACAACCAGGGAAGAGGGATGTCATTCATTAAACACACATCAGAGGTCGGTGGTAAAATACTGCAGGAGTCCCTCATGGAGCCTGTTAGTCGAGGAGTCAGAAGCTCAACATCACAGCATCGACATGGAAAACAGGGCTGTAAGCTAAAGGGATGTCTTTATGTGCTGAGTGTAAAGTGAACTGCTGATCCTGATTCTCTCTATGCAGTTGTATCCTCAAACTGAAATAGAAAATATAAAGATTAACAATACACGTGACTCATCTTTGAGGTAATTCTGAAAAAAAAAAAAAAAGAACTCAAATATTTGGGAAAATTCATTTAATGTAATTTTAATTATCGATGTGAGTCAACATCCTCAAAATATTTTCATGGGTTTTATGATAAAAAAATTTGCCTTCAAAGAGAATTAAGGAACATAGAAAATGTCGACTTATAAAAGCTCGAAGAATAATTGTATGAAAGCTATCACCAACTGCAATCTCCTCCTGCTTAAAATCTGCAAAATTCCCCTCTCATGACTTTTGAGGTCTATTTGATAATACAGGAATGCATGTTTGCTTGACTTCCCCTATAAACCTCCTTGCCCTTGTAAGGCAGTTCCTGTGTCATAACCCTGAAATATTCTATTGTCCCAGATTATCTCATTCATGCTGGGTACATGCAAGCAGTTGCTGGATTATGCTGAGATCTCTTTCACAATTTGCTTTTACAGATAAATAGCTGGCATTGTTTAACATAGAAAAGGTACTGGTGAGGATAGTAGAATTCAGTCCCCAACCCCCCCTCCCCCGATCTTGTTTTTTCTTTTCACCTGCCCGTTTCAAGCAGAGGTAGGTAGGGGAACTGATTAGCTACTTGAGAATAAGACTCACACCAATCAGGTGCTTTTCTTCTCATTTTTGGTTTTGGATTAGACAGCCCCCCTCAGCAGCTAATCAAAAACCCTAACTATGTGCCCTTTTGGTGATGTTTCAGAAGCATCACTGTGCTATGTGACAAGCTGCTTTTTCATTCACCATAGCCATTTCACCCACCAAAACATTTTTGCAGTTAAAACTTCTTAATTATTATTAACTATATTTTACGATTTGAATTTGAATAAAAGTACTTCATAAGGGGGTCATTAGAAGTACATATGTATTGAATTTTAAGGGTAAAAGCTGGATAATAAAATCTGATCAAGCAATACAAAGAAATATGTATTCTGTGATAGCGAAAAAATGATGATATTTAGACTGCCATTTGGAAATCAAAATGAATGAAACTGTAAGTTAAAGAGAGGTGACTGAACACATTTTATGGAAAAATTAGGAAAACTTGAATTTTGAAGTTTCCTTCAGCAACTAGTCTGCATTAACTCACAGATTACTAACAACTTATGCAAGTTTTACATGCCTATTCCATCTGCTCTTCATTAAAAAAAAATGTGTTGCCATAGCAACTGCCACATGCCATGGTATTTATGCTGCATCTGATGTACAAAGAAAGCATAGTTTGTGTAGGAAGGAGTGTGTGTATGTATATGATGTGGCAGCTGTCATCTCTGCCATTTTGTTGCTGCTCGAGAATAAAAGTAAGTAGTGAGTGGTTATGAATACTCATTTGAGTAGCGATACTAGTGCTCATTTAACTAAAGCCACACACACACACACACACACACACACACACACACCACACACATCTTAAGGTCTTTATCACAGGTCAGTAGGTAGGATTTGTTTAGGAGATTGTATTGAATATGTGTGGGCTTCCAATTGCATCTTTTTTGTTTTTTAAAGTAGATTTAATATGTGTGTGATAATTACAATATATATGCATCCTACAAGAAATTGACATTCTGCTCTCAATGAGAGTCTCTGAAATAAACTTTCCTTAGATGACTTAATTCTTCCACAATTGGTTTTGCCTGGAATTTGCTAGCTCAATAGCACTTCAGGAAGAATTTGGGAATTATGGGAGCTACAAGAGAACCAATTCTCACCCTCTACTCTTTTTTGCTGTCTCCTACAATATAAACCATAAACCCTAAATATTGTATTTTCATTATCGTGTGAAATCTAAATGCTTAGAGTCCTAACTTCCCTTGCAGCTATATGTCATTTAGTATAGTTTTGGCTACTACAGAAACTGTAATTGAGTCACAAAGATGTGCAGTGAAAGCACAGAAGAGACACAAGTTGATTGTCGCATTTAGAGATGCAGACCCAGAATTATGCTACCTATGTTCACACTTCCTTTTATGAATGATAATTAAGTGCCATCCCCTTTTAAGACAATGTTAGTGTGACTGGTAGTTAAATGTATTCCTAGGTTTCACAGGATTAATTCTATTTGTAAAAAGTGTATCTTCTTATCATTTTGTGTTAGTAAAATAAACTTTAGAGATGATTTAGTTTTCTGAAAAGTATGTACATAAGAGATACTATTGACTGTTTGTCATGTTAGTCCTCTCTTTGAGAAAAGCAAGAGTTGTAGTATCATAGGAAAATATCTCAGAATCAAAAACAAAAAGCATCATGTTCATGTATCTAAAAGACCAACCAAATTAAAACAAAAATTTGGGGAGTTTTTACTCTTTTTCAACTTAGATGAAATCTTTCAAGTGAGTTGTTCATTTGTCACTTTGAAATCAACACAAGGGAATGTCTCAAGATAGTTTTTGAAGTTTGTAACCTCACTGGGACCTTCCCCTTTAAGGACCAAAGAGAAAAGGTGCTATTTTTACACTTGGCTGAAACTAGATTAAAATTTCAAAACCAAGTTTCAAAATATCATATTGATGTTCTGAGAAAAAAATATAGAACAGACAACAACTCAGTGAAGATTGAATGGCATCTGAATCATCCTCCTTGAAAATAAGATGCTTGCTTATGTAGTTCTTGCTTTTAGCACAACTTTATGTAATGTGCTAAACGGTTTATTAAGGGAGTGGATTTAATATAGATTTAAATATTAATTAGACATTAGTATATTTCCTACACACACACACACACCAGAAATCCTAATTGTTACAGGAGATCCAGTGACATCTATGTAGAGTTTTCAATGATAGGGAAATCCAAGGTGTTCTCTATGCAATATTATTCATGATCAGAGATCATAAGGATCAGAAATATAGAAAGAAAATGGCCACAGCTATGGCAGATATTTTACTCTGCAAACTTCCTTATATCCTATTTTTTAAAAATTGGAATAATAATGAGTGAGTGTATGTTATTGTCAATCCTACTTGTGACAAGGAGAGAAAAACAGGGCTTTTTACTCCAGTGAAGAGTTCGAGCTTCAGAAACACACCTGGGCACTTCCAACTTTCACACAAGGTAGCTGTGCATAGGCATCAACCTTATAGCAATGAGTTTTGGTTTGAGTGGTGACTAGGCTCCAATAGGGTATATATTCTGAAATACTTGTTTATGGCTGTAATTACAAAATAAATGAAACATCCTAGTATTGTAAAGCTGAAAAAATTACAATTTCATTTAGCTCCTTCATTTGTTTCTCTATATAATCATTTATAAATTTAATAAAGGTAATGATTGCTAGGAAATAATCCAGCCCTCTTTAAAGTTATTTCATTCCTTTAAAAATAACCACCTACTCTTTAAGCACATAGTAAATGAGTAACTCTGAAAGCTTGGAGAATCTTTAAGTGCCCTTGCATATTTCAGTAAAAATAGTATTTATTTTTGCTTTTTTAAATCCATAGCTAAAACAAGATGAGGGCTAGTGAAGCAGGTTATTTTTTCCCATCCTATATTCATGCAATTTTATTCTAAACTAAATTTAAGAGAAAATTTCAGAATGTGGCAAGAAACAGGTCATAATTTGTCAAAGCATTCACCAAGTTGTAATTCAGTGCAGATTCACTGTTATAACTGTTGCTGAATGCTTATTTTGATGTCCAAGAAAAAGCAGGCAGCATGTGTATGCAGCAGTAGAAAAATTACTCGTGAAGTTTATATAAAATCTCTCTCTCTCTCTCTCTCCACACACACACACACACACACACACACACACAGCACTACCAGATGGAATTTCAGGTGCCTACATCATCATAGCTATTATTAAATTATCTTTTGTGATGATACCTCAGGTAGTCATGACTGTTATACAACAGGGAGTTAGGGAAACATTTCAGTTTTTAAAGCTATTAAAACTCTTTGCAGGTGTCTTTGAGAGAAGCACAGCACAAATTCATTTGCACACTAAGAGGGTTGGAGAATCTGTAGCCCATCCACAAAGGGGCAATTAACACAAACAGTATGGGGGATGAAGCAACCAGAGTTGCAAACTAAACAGAACTTACCTTGCACTTGTCTCCCTCAATTACATGGCAAAGCACAGATGTTTACTCCACAAATAAGTGATATTGGCAGTTTTAGGCTCTGATATAATCCTATAGGATCTACCTTTCCCCAAACCTACTTTCCACTGATTGTTGCTCCGGCGCCATCAAAATTGTTTCATTCATCTCTGCACCAGGAGCCTATTCAACATATTCTACTCACCTCATTGTGGCATCAGGCATAAACCTAGTAGGGTTCCAAATCCAGATTAAACTTTCTTCCTATAAGTCATTTTAGTTAAGGGTTTGTGAGCTCATAGTAAGTAAGAATCTTTCTGAAATTTATCTCCCCCTAATCGGATGTGGTATATATGCCATTGTTTTAGTCCTTTGTTCTAGTTAAAACTTCTTTCCAATTAACCCCAATACTAGCGATCTAAAGAAAAATTTGTTGCTATTGTTTATACTAGCTGCACTTTCACTGGTGCCTAAAGTCTGTGTTTATAAGAAAACACCAAGTCTTTAGTCTGTCTCCTCATCCAGAGTATACCCGGAGTCATTTCCAAAGGAAGAAGAGCACAGAAAAGAGTGGCTGTTGCAACCCGTCATTTAGGAAGGCTGCATTAATCAATAGAACACCTGAACAGTTCAATTACCGAATACGAAAGGCAAAGAAATGAAAAAAAGATTAATAGGTCTTCCTCCAAATTAGACCCCTAAAAATCAAAGAGGATCTGCAACCGATGATAATTTGAGAAGACCATTACTGTTTGAGTTAATATATAATTATCAAATCCTTTATTTATTTTTTCCAATATACAACAGTCAGTTTTACTGACAATTTTTCTGCTCAGAGAATTTTTCCCTTTGATTACTGACACTTCATAAAAATTCCAGCTAGTTTCAATAAAAGGAAAAAGAGTCGCTTGAACCATTGGTGCAGTGTCTTGTATACCAGGCTAGGAAAGGTTAATGGCACCATTATCCAGGTCTTTGGAATGCACATAACCCTCAGTGCCAGTGTACTAGGCATGATGGATAGTACACTAGCTCCTTCGAAGTCTGAGATTCATTGAAAAAAGTTTTTAAAGTTCATTACTTAACAATTATTACACACCTCATCTCTTTCCTTGAATCATTTCTATTACCTGTAAAAACAGAATAGAAAGAACTACATCCAAGAGAATCAAAATCATTGAAAAGTATTGCTTTCAGAAAACCAAACTCAAGTTGTAGGTTCATAAGTCAAATGTAAACTAATAAACCCTGCCAGAATGGCCTCCTGAGAATATACTTGAAGGATTTGTACAAAATAATGGGGGGGGGAATGAATGGAAAACATTTTTCTAGTGGCACAAGAGGCATTATGGTTTTGCTTTTGTTGTTTTTAACCAATCATTTTATTGGGGGCTCATAAAACTCTCATTACAATCTATACACCCATCCATTGTATATCTAGCACATTTGTATATCTGTTGCCCTCCTCATTCTCAAAACATTTGCTTTCTATTTAAGCCTCGTTTCCCCCTCTCTCCCTGCCCGCCCCCCTCAGGAGCACTTGATAATTCATAAATTATTATTGCGTTGTCAAAACTGTATGACATTTCCCTTCACCCACTTCCTCATTGTCTGTACCTTAGGAAAGAGGTTATATGTAGATCTTTGTAATTGGTTTCCTTTTCTATCCCACGTTTCTTCCACCCTCCTGGTATCGCCACTCTAACTACTGGTCCTGAAGAGTTCATCTGTCCTGGAATCCCTATGTTGCAGCTCCTACTGTACCAGTGTATATCCTCTGGGCTAGTCAGATTTGTAAGGTAGAATTGGGATCATGAAAGTGGGCAGAAGGGAGCATTGAAGAACTAGAGGAAAGTTGTATGCTTCATCATTGTTACACTGCACCGTAACACCTTTGTCTCCTCCCTCAGACCCTTATATAAGAGGAAGTCCTTCATATACAAATGAACTTTGGGCCGCCAACCTGTGCTCCCCCTCCTTTACAATAATATAATGTTTAGTTATTTGATGCCTGATATCTTCGACACCTCGTGGTCACACAGGTTGATGTACTTCTGCCATGTGGGCTTTGTTGCTTCTGAACTAAATGACTGCCTGTTTACCTTAAAGCCTTTAAGACTCTGGACACTATATCTTTTGATAGCCAGGCACCATCAGCTTTCTTCACCTCATTTTTCTTTATGCACACATTTGTCTTCAGTGATCATGTAGGGAACGTGAGCCCTATGGAGACATGAAAGTTTTTAATATAACCCTAAATAGCATAGGGTCTGTACTACACCTCAGTATCTCTCAGGAAATGCATGGCTGTGGCAATGTAGAAGATTAGCTTATGCATGAACCAAGATTCACTGGGCATCTACAATAGGCTAGTCTTTGTTCTAGGTGCTAGTATATATGAGTTCATAAATTAAGCAAACAAAATAAACAAAAATTGATTTTCCTGGGAAATTGTAGTGGAGGGAAGTAAGAGAGAACCTAAATGGAAAAGGAAATTTTCTAGGGTGTAAGGGGTAATAAATGTGGAAGGAAGTGTTAAAAGTAGGTAATGAAATAGAGAATGTGTAAGGCAGGGATCTCTAGAGAAATGAGACCAGGACTCATATATATGAGTCATATATATATGAGTCATATATATATATATAGTCCACACAGCAGCACAGAGACTACAGTTCCACTCACACTCATGGAATAGTTAATATACTGATAGTGAGCTATCAGGTGAGCTGCCAGGTCCAAGGTCAAGAGAGCAGACAGCAAGACAGCAGAGTCCTCCCAGAAGCAAGGCAAACAGAGTGTGCGCACAGGCAAGAAGTTGCAGGGTGGGTCATCTACAGTCCGTAGCTTAGGAGCTTAGTGAAACAAGTCTGGATGTCAAACTCAAACAGTGCAAGGTGACAGAATCCACAAGCCTCTAGCTCTAGCAACATGACCCATAGTCTGGCCACATGTAGTGTTGCTCACAGGTTGAGGCAGAGAACTTAGCTACAGCAGGAGCAGGAATGTTCCGGCACGTTCTGATCATCAGAGAGCAAGAGAGACAGAGATGTCCTTATAGAGCCATTTATATCTTTGCCCTCCAATTGAATTGCAACCTAATTAATCCATGCTTCTATTAGGCAGGATAGCAGAATAAAACTATCACAGATAGGATTCTCTAACACTTGTCTCAATATTATTTTTATTACATAAATCACGGAATAACTAGATTGACTGCTCTATTTTCTTTTTTCTTTAAAAAACTCATTTTATTAAGAACTCATACAGCTCTTATCACAATTAATGCATGCATCCTTTCTGTGAAGCACATTTTTTCCATGTGTTGCTCATCTTTTCTAAACATTATCTTTCTACTTGAGCCCCTGTGATTAACTCTTCATTTTTCCCTCTCTCCCTCACCCTCCTTACCATATGAATCCTTGATAATTAATAAATTATTATTTCTTCATGTCTTAGACTGATTGATGTGTTTCTTCACCCACTTTTCTGTTATCTGTAGATCACTGCGATTCTGTTATTTGTAGATCACTGCGATCAATTACCCCTTTCACCTACCACATTCTCCTTACTTTCCTGGTATTGCTACTCATTCCTAAGGTGTTTATCAGTTTGGAATTCTCTATGTTTCCAGTGCTTATCTGTACTCCTGTACATGCTCTAATGTAGACAGATTTGTAAGGTAGTTTGAGGGTCATGGTAGTGGGGGGGGGGGCAGTAAACTAAAGAAAAGTTGTATGTTTCAATGGTGCTACACCACACCCTGACTAGGCCCATCTCTTCCTTGTGACCTTTTTCTAAGGGGATGCCCAATTGTCTATGGATGGGTTTTTGGTCTCCACTCCTCATTCCCCCTAATTCACATCGATATGATTTTTTGTTCTGGGTCTCTGATGCCGGATCCCACAGGTTGATGTGCTTCTTTCATGGAGACATTGTTGTTTCTAAGCTACATGGTGACATGTCTACAGTCAAGCCTCTAAAAAGTCAGATGCTATATCTTTTGATAAGCAGGTATCATCAGATTTCTTCACCATGGGTACTTATGCACCCATTTTGTCCTCAGCAATTGTGTCGGGGAGCGGTACATCCTGAAATGCCAGGTAATTAGATCAAAGTGCTCTTGCATTGAGGAAGTATTTGAGCAGAGTTCCAATTCTGTCTGCTCCCTTAATATTCAACATATAAATATATGTACATAGATCTGTTTCCATATAATTATATATAAATATATTTGCATATGTTCATGCCTGTATTTGGACCTCCCAAAAATCTTCATTTGCCTATAAGTGCCCATTTGCCTATTTCCTAGAAATCCCATTATCCAGTAGTCAGTAAGTCAAAGGCATCCTAGCTTTTCTAGGAATACGCCTTACAGTTATCATACCAACCCTACATCTAATAGAACACAATCCTGTGTCTGACTTAAAGTGCCCTAGCAAAGTAGCCGTTGCACGTTTCATTGTGACCCAAAGGTCAGTAGTTTCCATCCTGGGGGAAAGAGACGTGGCAGTAAGCTTCCAACCTTGGAAGCCCTGGGCTGCAAATAAAAGGAATCATTTTTTTGGTAATGAGGATGGACTTTTGACACTTTTGTGATAGAAACAAATGTCCTCAAGCAAAGAAGAGAAGACTGATTCGGTTGATCTGAAGACCCTAGGAACTTCTTGGGGTTCTTTCTACTACTGTATCAGGAAGCTCTTAGATCTGCTAAGTGTTTATCAAGACTCGGACTGCAGAATAACGTTTCTGCCAGGGAAGTGGACCCTGCCGCTTTTGTTGCATGATCATCCTGCACATTCAGCGCTCTGAATGCGGGGAAGGGGGGTTTCTATAAATGATTTTTCAGAAGCTTTCTGGATCACGTCGCTGCTCTGCTCCAATCTTCAAGGCTTCTAGGTCAGCTTTAAAAACAAAGCAAAACATAAACCAAGGGAAGAGGACCTTCAAGGTGAAAACCTTTGTTTTGCTGCATGAATAATTTTTCAACTTACATATGATTTTATTATGAATTTGTGCTTTCACTCAGTATAATTGTTTTCAAATCCTCATGTCATGAGGTGTTTCATGGTTTCATCATTGTCAGTAAGTACAAACTCCCATTGTTTGTATAAATAATGTCCTGTTATGTGAGAATGTATCTTGTAAAATACAGGTATTGCAACATGTAGTGAACCTACATTTGTTCAATCTCTCTCTCTCAATAGTGTTTTAAAAATTAGTATGCAGGCTAATCAATGACAATATTAACAGAAGGTCTTGCAGAGAGATGGTCTAAAAGATTCTCTACCATAAATTAACCAGGAGGGCTCTAATGGGGTCCAGATGCAGATAAAAAGCATAGATTAAAGAATACGTTTGGGGCTTACATTTAATCCTAGCTCCAATCTAAGAACAATTTATCCTAACCATATGGATCTGCTTGATAATCTCTCTTGAGAAGGAAACATGGTAGATGGGTGGTATAGCAATGCATGGTGAAGAAATCAGATGGTGCTCAGTTTTCAGGCATAATAGCATCCTGGATCACGTCATGCTCTGGAGGCAGCAATGCTGACACCCCATATGGGAACGACACTGAGGGAACTGGACTCTATCTCAGACACATTTGTACCCTGAGTCCTTAAGCAGGAAATCACATGGTGTCTGAGGAGGCAGAAGACAGCTGTACCAAGAGCTGTATGCTATTGGTTGGTGGACAATTGTTACATCAGTGCCCTTTATGCCACATTAAAATAAATATTATTACAGCAATCCTGTCATGGCCAGTCTGTTGTATTTCACTTATGTTTGTGTGAAAACACAGCACAAGTCCAGGAATGAGCTCTGGGCTCACACTGAATCTCAGCTCCAACTAAAAAAACAATTAGTTCTTACATCCTGACTTGGTTGATGCTCATCTTTATGAAATGATCACTGAAGATAATATTTCTACAGCAAAGTGAGGTGAAGAAAGCAGATGGTTTCCAGCCAGAAGAGTATCCAGGGACTTAAAAGACTGTATTCAAAAAAAGCAGCACTTTAAGTGAGGAGTCAACTAAGTCCACAGAGAAGAAGCACACCAGCTTTGGTGATCCAAAGATGACAATTAAAAAGCTTAATATAGTGAAGAGAAAAGTAGCAGAGCTGAAATTATGAGAACACAATTTGTAGAAGGCTATGAGGGAAGTGGGATCCCCATGTCCATCTGCAGAGTATGTAGTCAGGCAAATGAGCTCTAGTCAAAGGCTAGAGTTCCAATAGCCTTACTGTCTAGCATATTCCACTGTAATTTTTTTTTTTCACTATGCAACTCACTTCAGTGCCTGAAGCCCATGGGATAAAGCCAGGCAATGGTTAAGGGTTAGAGTTTGTTTTGGCATAGGACACTATGAGAGGCCCATGGGATCAGACCTGCCATAAATTCAAACCCATGCACAGTTGTAATCTTGATTATGCTAGAGAGAACTTGATACTTGGTCAGTTGAATTTGTACTGGGTATGTATCTCTTGTTGTTCCATAACAGAAGCTGCTTCCCCAACTTATTGGATGCTTATGGATGTCTTTGTATTTATCTTTATAGTAATATGATATTATCCTTACCACCTTACTGTTATTTGTTTTCTGTTGGGAATCCCAACGATGAAGCACTTGAGGAGTAGATGCACATGGATAATAACTGAAACAAGGAATCATAAGGGATGCAGAGGGCAGGGGCTGGAGAGTAATGGGAAAGGAGATCTTGGGATTGGGGAGCCCTAAGAGTAATTGTGGCTGTACAATTTGTTTTAAAGGCAATTGAACCATGGGAAGGAGGTGTTCTAAGATAGATGTGGGTGATAATTGTGAAGTTGGTGGGGTTGCATTATTCGATGGCATGGTATGTACATTACATGTCAGTAAAATTATTGGGGGCGGGGAGAAGGTGCATAGTGACTGGAGTTTTAAAGGCTTATTTACCAAGAATCAGCCATCTAAGTGAGACTTCAAAATTCACATGGACGAAGCAAACCAACATGTGACTCAAGGATTGTAAAGTCAATAACCCAAAGCTAAAGGAGGGAAAGGTATCAGAGCTTAAATTATGAAATTTGGATTTGCAAAAGGCTATGGATGACAGTGGAAGACCCAAATACATTTGCAGGACATATACAGTGAATAATCATGAAGTTATTTCCCTCTAACCATAATTGAGGGTTGGGAAAAACCTGGTTACCACACAGAGAGTATTGGAGAGATGGCTATAGTAGATTAAGATGACTAATCTACTTGAATATTTAAAACCTTTTCACTTAATCTTATCTCTGTTACACTTGGGCTTGATTTAGTGTTTAATATATTCTTTTTTTCCATATCGGGATTTATCTCTGTCATGTTTTGTCATTGTAGCCAGCCTTCTTAATTCTTTCTTATATTTTGCTATTTTTTCAGTCTATTACATGAGGATTGATGAATCTATAAAGACAACAACATGAATTAGAGTCCCTGCGTGGTTTGATGGGGGATTGGGGAAGTGGGAGGAGATAGAGGAACTGATATCGAGGAGTTCAAGAACAAAATGTTTTGAAACTAATCTTGGTAGGAACTGTATAATACTGTTTGATGTGATTGAACTATGCAATGATGACTGAACTAGCTCTTAACAGAATAGTATTTTTTTTTGGGGGGGAGTCATTCTCTTCTCCTGGGTTATATAATGCTCTTCTTATTGAACCCTAGATTTGATAGCTAAATCTAAGAAAGTAAGAGAATGACAATCTTGCAGATGCTGTGGGTAGAAATGGCCTTTAAACATTATTTGCATATTCATGTGAATGGATATGATTAAGTGAGAAACATTCTTGGATATCCTCCACTCCCTTAGTTAGACTCCCTTTTCACCCACTCTGCTTCAGAGAAGAAGTGAAGAGAGCCAGCTTCATGATTATGCAAAACTCTATCATGTAATATCCAGCTTTGTCTCTATCATCAAGCCCATAGTTGCCAACTCTCATTCCTTCCTCTTTGTTTCCGACTTTCACATTCCAGTTGCCAGTAATTATCAATGTTATTGGTTGCATTTTTTGATCAATTTCCAACTGATGTCACTGTTAGATCTATAACTTCTTCCTCACAGCATTTGTGGGTGATGCATAAATTTGAATTATAGTTATACTGATTGGATTTTTTGAAGGCAGATAGAGAAAAATTCGAATACATAAAGCATTATATGCCATGATTAAGTTTTCAATGTCTTTTTTTTTTACAAGTCCCATCCAATTCATCTTGATTGTGTTATTTCTGGCATGGTAAATCATTTGATTTTCTGATAAAAATTTGCCAATACCAATCCATTCCATCTCATTAACACCAATTATATGGATCTTTATGCAGTTCGTCTCATCATTGAAGACTCTCAGTTTCCTAGATGCATGCACGTTTTAAGTTCTGATCACTAGCAGATTTTTGCAGCTGTTTCTTCTTACCTTGAGTCCTTTTGCCTTATAAAATGAAGATGCCAAATGCTCCAATTCCTAAGGCTATTTCAAATGAATAGTTTGTTCATAAATATACAATTTTTCAATAACATAGCTGTCTATACACATGGACTTCTCTAGATGGAACACACAGAAATCAAATTGGCTAGGTCTATGGGACGAGATGGTGATGAAGCTAAAGCCAGGTCAGGGACAGACAGTGGAAAAGGCCATCAATATGTAAGTTGAGGATAATGCTGAAGAAAATTAAAATAATTCCCACAGAGATAATATAATTCTCTCCTACATGAATTTCAAAAATATCTCAAGAACAGATTGGATTCATTGAGTAATAATGATACCTGCTGAGCTGTAGATATCAAGGATATCACTCATAAAGATAACAAAAGTTCATTACAAGAAAGGAAAGATCAAAGCAATTGTCAGAAGAGACTGGAGCATGCTCTTCACTGTTGAGTAGCTAAAGCAAATAGAAGAAATGAAGGAGTTGAAGATCTAAATAAGAAATTTAATGAGCAACCCAAGACGATAAAGCCATATATCAGGAGTAAACAGGCAAACATGTAGAATTAGAAATTTAAAAGGGGGAACACACTTAGGATATCTTAAACTGAAAGGACTGAAGAAAAAAAAAACTCATGCCGGGGCTGAGCCCCGGTGGCGTAGTGGTTGTGCGCTGGACTGCGGCCCACTCGGATGGAGGTTCGATTCCAGCTCCACGGAGCAAAGGCTGGGCCTCTTACTCCCACCACCTGAGGGCAGTGATGCCCCCAAAAAACAAAACAAAACAAAAACTCATGCCTTGAGTTACAATAATGGAGGATTCTATGGACAAAATATTGAGTGATGTATGTAGCATCAAGAAATATGGAAATCTTCACAGAGTCACTTTACCCAAAAGAACCAGTTGAAATTTTACCATTGCAGGAGGTAACATATGAATAAGAACCAATTGTGCTACAAGAAGTTCAAGCTGCAATGAAAGCATTATCCAAAAATCAAGGCTCTCCAATTTGATGAAATCTCAATAGAAATATTTCAAAAAGTAAATACAGCACTGGAAGCACTCATTTGTGCGTGTTTGAAAATTTGGAAGACAGATACTTGGCCAACTGAAGATATCAGATAATTTTATGTTAGCATAAAAATATATAGAAGTGTAGGTCTGGAGTTCAGCATGTCAATCTGATAACCTCATTTAGAGATGCATCAAAAATATATAGCTCTGTGGAAGCCTATCCTCCTTCTTTCTATCTATCCATCCATCATTATCTACCTATCTATCATTTATCTATCAGCTATCTATCTTTTATCATCTTCTTGCTACTCTGACAGCTGCAAGATCCCTGTCATATTACCACCAGAGTCCTGCAATATTACCAACACTACTATTGGATTCACATGACTTTGCACCCACCAGCCTGTGATATTCCTACACTCTGCATCATTACTGGTCATTGCATGATTCTGCACCAGGGCTTATGGACTATCATTGGACTTAAGGACTTAAGTTGGACTCAATATATAATACTCGATATGTACTTAATTCTGGATATAAAGATTTAACTTATAAATACATGAGTGTCCCTAGATTTGTTTTTATAGTCCAGCCAAACTAACATATTAATTGACTGGAAGAAATCATACTTGTGTACATTCTAAAGAAAAATTACCCAAAAGAATGCTCAAGCAACAGAACAATATCACTGATGTCACATGCAAATAACATTTTGCTCCAGATCACCCATTTCAACAATACATTGACTGGCAGCTTCAAAAAGGTCAAGCAGATTTCAAAAGAGGACTTGTAACATGTGACATCATTGCTAAGTCAAAAGACTTTTGGATGAAAGCAGAGAATACCAGAAAGATGTTTGCTGGTATTTTATTGAATAAGCCAAGACATTTGATTTTATGGATCATAACCAACTGCATAACCTGATGAAGAGTGGAAATTCCCATATACTTCTTTGTGTTTATGTGATACTTACTTGTACATGAATCAAGGAAGCACCTGTGCAAGCAGAACAAGGAAATACTGCATGTTTTAGAATCAGAAGTCTGTGTCAGGGTTATATCCTCTCTCCATACCCATTCTGTCAGTATGCTAGGCAAATCATCAGAGAAGCTGCTTTATATAAAGAAAAGTATGATATCAGGATTAGATGACTTATTAACAACTGACAATATGCTGATGACACAACATTGCTAACTCAAAAGGAGGAGGACTTGAAGTACTTGCTGCTGAAGATAAACGTTTTCATCCTTTAGTATAGAATAAAACTCATTGTAACGTCCCAAATCCTCACAACTGGGCTAACAGGTAACATCATAGAATATGAAGAAAAGGTTGAAATTATCAGAATTCTTTCTGCTTTGACACACAATAAACGATTGTGGAAACACCAGTCAAGAGATCCGAAGATAGGTAAATTTTCTGTGGAAGACCTCGTTAAAGAATTTAAAAGCAAGATGTTACTTTGATGACTAAGGTGTACCTGACTGAAGTCATAGTATTTTCAA
The DNA here is from genome assembly GCA_004026705.1 of Nesogale talazaci. NCBI lineage: Eukaryota > Metazoa > Chordata > Mammalia > Afrosoricida > Tenrecidae > Nesogale > Nesogale talazaci. The sequence continues at coordinate 51,377 of PVJH01006533.1, read as the reverse complement.
TTGCCATGTATACATTGTCATAGTTGGACATTGAATAGATAAGACTGAAGAAGAATGGATGCATTTGAGTTGTGTGATTGAGAAGGATATTGACAATATCATGGACTGTTAAAAGGACAAAGCTTTATCTTGAAAGAAGTAGAGCCAGAGTTCTCAGCAGAGGTAAAGATGGCAATATCTTACATATTTTGGACAGATTGCCAGGAAAGGCTAGTTCCTGGAAAAGGACATCATACTTGATAAAACAGAGAGGCAGCAAAAGAAGAGGAAGGCCTCCAAGGAGATGGCTTGCTATGAGGAGGAATTGTGAGGATGGTTCTGAAACAGAGAGTGTTTCCTTTTGTTATGCAGAGAGTTGATATGGGTTGGAACTAACTCGATGATTCCCAACAAAAAACAACAATAGCTTAGCTATTCAAATCTGTAAAATTGTGCAGGGCTCCACATTTAGAAGGATCCTCACTGCTCTAATGCTCTACAATTGCCACCTTGATATTCTTAACATATGTTTAAAGAGAGTTGTGGGGCTGAGCTCCAGTGGCGTAGTGGTCGTGCGCGGGCCTGCGGCCCACTGGGATGGAGGTTCAATTCCAGTTCCACAGGAGCAAAGGCTGGGCCTCCTACTCCCACCACCAGAGGGCAGTGATGCCCCCCCTCAAAAAAAAGAGAGAGTTGTGAACTTTTGTACTGAAATGCACAAATTATACAACAATATTTGGAATAAAGTGACTAGCTGATATTTCAACCTTAGTAGAACACGAATGGGTAGGCCACCCCCCTCTCTCCTGTCTATCCCTTTTTGTGTCACCCTACTTTATGAGGTCACTTTATGAACATATAATGCTTTTTGTTGTGTGTTTTATTTTTATGGTTTGCGAAATTAACAAATAAACAAAAATTGTACTTGTGGACAAAATCTGTGGTTTTCAAATAATTCCTTCACTGGGTAGATAAGAGTACCTTAAGTCAATAATAGGAAGTCAACTTTTACCATATGTCTAAGTTATGTTCCCCCACCCCCTCCAATTTCACTCTCACTAATGAAGCTGATTTTTATCTTCAATTAACTGACCTCTTGTATATCTGCCACTTGGATTAGAACTGAAGTAGATACTACAGTGGTTTCAAGTCCAGCCTGAACTATGTGTGTGTCTTTGAGGGAAAGTGTTCTCAACCCACTGCTGATACTGGCAACTTTTCAGGGGTGCTGTCTGAAGTAAAAGATCCTCAATCTTCATGGGGGGAAAATGGCAGATGTGGCTAGAGAAGAAGTTCAGAGAAATCCTGAACTCAAAATTCTCATTCCTACTGGTCAAATAGAGATGCGCATAGATAAATGAATATTACGTCTTAAAATTTAAATATATCTTGATAGATTAAGCCATTGATAGAAAGAGATCCTTCACAGTGTAATCCTACCAACATGCATTAAGTAATTAAATGTCCTGTGGAGGTAAACTTTACATGATGTTTTGACTACTTTATGCAAATGGTTGAAATAATACTGAACAATGAACAGAAAATGCAAACTTGCTGAAAATAAGATAGGTGGACTTCAAAAGTTAGTTAGTGAAGATGATCAAATTAGTCAGATTATCATGCATCTCTTCACAGGTTCCTAGTTTTATTAGCAACCCACTCAAATCTACTGAAATACTAAAAGCCACCCTCTCTGAGTTATATAAGATTTTAACACAAGTGACCAGTAATGCGAACTAAGAACATATCAATCAACAAAATACTAATTTACTTGGCACCATCAATCACCCAGAATAAGATGCATTAGAGTTCACTATCTTCAAAATATTAACTCTCTGATATAATTTAATCTCTGGATAAAATTCAGATTAAATTCCATCTCATCCAAAGCTAAGAGTAATACTATTCTTGAAATAGGGTACCTAAAAGTCATAATTACTACAGTGAACTAGGAGAACAAATATTGACATTTTTCTAGCCTCAGATAAGACTTTCCTTTAAGATTATGATTTATAATACTGCTGAAATTAAGTGGATAAGAAATATGATATTATATATTCATTTTTATTTGACTAATCCATGAGAATGGAAACATCCAGTAGTATCCAGAGATTTGGTTAAACAATTATCATTTTTTCAATAATACAATTATTAAGTACTATCATGTAGGTTCCAACTCATAGTCCTTTAGGTTATGATAAAAAAAATTGCCTGTCATTCACATAATACATTCAATGCTTGAGTATATTGTTCCAGTCATTGTGTCAATCCATTTCATTTAATGGTGTCCTACTCTTCCCCTGATTAACTTTCTCAAGCATAATGTCCTTCTTCAGGGTTTGCTGCTAGCCTATATGTCCCAAGTAAGGAAAATGAAGACTCACTATCCTGATATTAAAGCACATTCTGGCTATCTGTCTTACAAGATTTATTCATTTTTCTGGTAGTTTAAAATATACTCAAATTTATTAACCAACAACGTAATAAAGTGATCTTCCTCATTTGTAGGGCTAGGAACCAGGTTTCAGAGTGTGACCTTTATAGGAGTTTTTTGCTTTGCTGACTCTGTAGAGATCACCTGTGTCTTCTTAATGTCTGCTCCTTGACAATCATCAAGGAGTTGGGTACTTTTCTCTATCCATGTGTGCTTACTCTTCTAAACTTCTCTATAACTCAAATAGATTGACTCAAAATAACCCTACTGTAATTTTATTGACATAACAAAGACAACACATTCTCAAATTGAATTATTATCACAGGTTAGGATTTACAACATATAATTCTAGGAGGCACAAACCCATAAAACTCTATGGTATGGTACTCCAAAATCCAGGTTCTTGATACTTGCAAAACATAGTCATCCCATGGCAGAATGATATTTCTATTTATTTGGGGGTTCAATATAGGCAAAAGTCTTTGCATACTCAAGGAAATACAGGTAAACATATTTGTGGTATTATCTGCTTTTAGCCAAGATTTATTTGGCATCAACAAAAATATACATTATTACATGTTCTCTTCTGAATCCATTTGAATTTTCAGCAGTTTCTTGTTGTACAGTTACAGTCAGATTTCAATTATTAGCAAAATTTTTTGTATGTAACATCAATGGTAAAGTTTCAGAATTTCTTCATTGTGGTCATAGATATAGATATTTTCTAGTCAGTTGGTCAAGTAATAATCCTCTAAAATTCTTTGCATGTGTGAGTGTAGACTTCCAAAATTGCACACAATTGTTGAAGCCTCTTCTTTTGTATTGCATCAATTTCTCAGGCTGCATTCTTTGCCAATGTATTTGAGAGAGCCTTCTATATTATCTGGGAGAACAAAACAAGGTGACAACTATGGACAACTCTTTTGAATTGTTCATAGGTCAGTTGAAATTGAAGCTAAAGAAAATTAAAACCTGTCAAAGCATAAAAAGGAGAGCCAAACTATAGCTTTCAACATGCTACATTGTTGGTGTCTTAGTGTGTTAGTCCGGGTAGACTAGAGAAATAAATTCATAAACATGCATGTGGATTTAAATGAAGGGTTTATATTCAAGAGCAATGAAACATTGAAAAAGCATCCTAACCCAGTCTGCACCAAGGTCATAAGTCTGATATTAGCCCACATGTCTGATACTAGTCTATAAAGTCTCCTTCCGACTCATGAAACGCATGCAATAACAACAGGACAATCACAGACCAGTGAATGCAGAGTCTTGTGTATCCAGGGGTGGTAAAAGCATCCTGGCACTGGAAGGGGTCTCCCTATGAGTCCTCGTTTCTAGGTCTCAGGGTCCATCAGCTGTCTCCATTGGCAGTAGAAGCATTTCAGCACTGTTAGGGGTCTCTCTGTGGCTTTTCTGACTTCAGAGATCTGGATCCATGAGAGTAAACCCATGTGGCTTCTTCTCCGGCTCTTCCTGTTCCTCAGACTCAAGGTCTATGTTGCCATCTTGTTTTGTCAGTCAAGAGTCTCCCAAGAATTGAGTCTATAGTCCCTCACCTCCACTGGGAAAATATCACGAGATCTCCCATAATTCTCAGAGAAAGTCATGCCCACACAAGAGTTCTCATTAGCTATCTCCAGATTGGCAGGCTGGGCTCCACCCCTACACTCTCAGTCCTGAAACTGACACAGATCAGTGACTACCACACTTAGAGTTCCTTGTGAATGATGGTGACCCCTATGTACAATAGAATGCAAACCTGCTTGATCTGGTCCCATCCTCACCTTTGTTCTTACATTTGAGACCATTATTACATATACTATGTTTAAGATGTTACAGATGTCTTGTCGAAGATCTCCCGCTCTCTAATTGTCCTGCCACTGTACCAAGTCTGATAACCCTCTCCAGAGACTAGTCTTTCCTGATTACCCGTCCAAAATGCTTGAGACAAAGGCTCTTCGTCCTTGCCTCTAAGGAGCATTCTGGTGGTATTTCTTCCAAGACAGATTGTGTAGTTTGGGTTTTTTCTTTTATTTGACAGCCCATGACACTTTCAATAATCTTGGCCAGTGCCATGGTCCATATACATGGATTTATCTCAGTTTCCCTTATTTGACCAACTGGAGAGTATATTTGTGGCACTGAAAATAATGAATGACATCTAAAAGAGTTATGGGATGACCTCAAGGGCATCATACAGAAAATAAAGCTAAAATTCATTTACAAACATGGAAGAACATGGGAGGAATATGCCAGAAGATATCTGAAACGTGCTCGTAAATACACAGCACTGTGGTAGTCACCTAACCTGGTGTCAATTTGAGGATTAAGAGTATAGGGGTGGAGTCTAGCCTGTCAACCTGGAGATAGCCAATGAGACTTCTGTGTGGGCATGGCCTTCTCCTAAAATTTCTGGAAATAAGGTACTTCCTTCTTGGAGGCAGGAGACACTGTCTTTCTGAGGAGGAGCCACATGGACCTACCTACCTACCTTGCAGTCCTGGGAACTGGAGTAGCCACTTGGAGACCCCTGAGAGAGCGGAGATGCATCCAGTACTACTGGACCCGCTGAGATGCTTACAACACCACTGGACTCAAAGATTTTTCTGCCCCCTGACCTATGATCATTCTGCATTTGGCATCATTTTATGAGTTTCCCGAGTCTGAAGACTTTATAGCCACATGGGCTAATATTGGACTTATGACCTTAGACTTGACTGGGTTGAAGTGTTTTCTTAATGTACAATGACCCTTTGTATAAAAATCTCTATTATATGCCTGTGACTCCATGATTTTTTTCTCTAGTTTACCCAGACTAACACAAGTACCTACAACAAATGAAAGAAATGATGAGGCTTAAGGCAAAACAGAGGGATCACAGAGGACTGTTTGAGAAAACACATATTATAATGAAATGTGCAAGAAATTGGAGTTAGAAAATAAATGGAAAAAGAGTGTCTCAGCATTCCTCAAACTTCTAAAAATGAAGAAAAAATTGAGGCTGAATTACAATAAATGAAAGACCATAGGAACAGTCACACAAAAATTAATGGGGCAGAAATTTCAAAAGAAGATAGAAGGAAATCTACAGAGGCACTGTAGTTTGGGTTGGTAAAATGATTGTTTGATATTCAACCATTCCAGAGATAGCATGTAATATAAAACTCTAAATTCTAATGCATAGACTCAAGTTAAACATTGAAAAATATATGTCCCCACGCCCAGCCAGTCCTGGGTCTGCTCAGAGGAGTTCCTCTGGACCAGGGGGATACAGTAAATGGTGTGAATCTTTGCCTGGGAAAGTCTACACAGTAGGATATGCTGGGACCCTCTAGGGTTTCCCAAATGGGCTCCAATAAATTTCTTCCTTTTTGCTTTGAGAAAAATGAAAATGTAATCTCTATCTGTCCTTTCTGTGCCACCAGAGTTTTAAGTTACTCTCATTAAATATTTTTATATATTACATTGTTAGAATTATTTGACATTTTCTCTTGTTTCCCCCCTCATAAAGCTTTTATCATAAAGTGAGTTCTGCTTGCTAATTTTGCCTGGAATAGAGCTGTGAAAAGTCACTGCTACTTGGTCAGATGTTTCTGCACTCTTGGTTAAAAAAAATACAACCAATTCCACATATTTCCCTTTTCTGTTTATTTTCTTTCTCCATAAAAGCTGATTCCTTTCCTTAATGCCTGAAGAACCTTCATAATTTTTCTTATAAAAGAAGAGTGTACATCTTGATGCTTTCCCATCATTCTATACAGTAAATATTTATATATATCATACATTAATATTGTGTCTTTATTTTTATTATTTATTAAACTAATTCTATGCAACATAAAACAAAATTATCCATCAATATAAAAAAGAAGATTCAATTGACTTCAAATTATGATTTTATCATACTAGTTATTTCCAATTTAGCTATAAGCTTCAAATATTGTAGTATTCTAATGAACGATCAAACAAATCTCTCTCCTTTTTGCAATGAGACTCAATACTGCCAGGCTATGTTGTGAATTCTAGAAGCATGATGCTAATATTATGATCTACCTGAAAGAATAATAATTCAGACAAATGGATCTATCAAAGCTCCATTTCAGAAGTTGGTTAGTTTCAGATATACACTACCTTGTTGACCCAAAACCATTTTATTGTCATCCTAGGTGCTTATGACTGGTAGTGGATAACCATAGTCTATGGACAAGAATACCCCGAGAAGGGAGGAGTGACACTACAAATTCAGAATAGACACAGATGAGGTCGATGGCAATATTTGACCACTGCAAGAACTTCCAACATCACTGTACAGGTGGGAGTTAAAATTGATTCCTGGGCTCTAAGGAGTTGTCTAGATTACTTGGTATTAAAATAACAGACAGCCACAAACTATCATCTCAGATCCCTTTTGCTATTATAATTGTATTGCTGCATAACAAATCGCCCACAATTTAGTGGCTTAACGTGTCACATATAAATGAGCTCAAGCTTCCCAGGGGTTAAGAGCGGGGTACATTTTAGCTGGAACATTTAGTCCAGGAGTTGGTGAACTGCTGCTCACAAGTCATATGCAGTTTTTGCTGTGCATACACATATGTTAGTCTGGTAGACTAGAGAAACAAATCCATAGAAACTTTTATGTGTATAAGAAAGAGCCTTATCTGCAAGAGCAACTGAACATTGGGAAAACATCGCAGCCAATCCAGTTGAAGGTCATAAATTTGATATTATCTCATATGTCTGATTGCAATCTATAAAGTCTTTTTCAGACTCACAAAGCACATGCAATGACACCAGGATAATCACAGGCCAGTGGGTGCAGAGTCTTGTGTATTCAGGGATGGTAGAAGCATCTCAGCACTGGCAGGGGTCTTCCTGTGGCTCCTCCAGCCTCCAGGGCTGAGGGTCTATCAGCATTCTGCCATGTGTTTTGTCAGCTGCAATGTCTCCCAGGGAGTCAGTCTTGTGTCTTGTCTATAGAGTGTCTCCAAGGGACTGAGTAGTGAGCCTCTCACCTCCAACAGGGAAGTACGGCAAGATTTCCCAGAATTCCCAGGAGAAAGTCACACCCACACAGAAGTCTCATTGGTTATCTCCAGATTGACAGGTTAGACTCCACCCTTACACTACCAATCCTCAAAGTTTGAGAGAAAATGCTGAATGCTGAATCAAGGTGTTGGCTGGCTGTGTTGTCAATGTTTAACTGAGAAAACCCATTTCCCCGTTCTCCCTGGTTACTGGCAGAATTTGTATATGACTGGGATCCTTGTTTACTTGCTTCTTGTCAAGCTTTCTCCACTCCTAGAGGACACTCTCAAGGTCTTATCATGTAGCTTCCTATGGAGGCTGACAACAAGGCTATTTGATCCCAAAGTGAACAGTAAAACAAGTTCTAGACAGTCTCCATCTGTGACCTGTAAGTTTTCTTTTAAAATGTCACCTTGATAAACCAGACCCACCCAGGAAAGTCCTCCTTAAAAAAAATCCTCCTTTTAATTAACTTGAAATCAAAGGGCTAACATTTATCACATTATATAATCCAATCATGAAGTTAGGCTTCCAACCCATTCATTTCAGTCTGACTCCTAGATGAGAATTGGTCTTTCCATCCCAAAAATATCTAACCAAAGTCTACATTTTGGACATAATTGCCATGTGTACTAGTTAATGTTCTTTATTTTACATTTCTGCTTGGTCTCTAATAGCCACTGAAATGATGACACAGCACTTAAAGATAAAATTCATGATTAATTCAGGCTTATTGAGGAAGTTAAGGTGCAATTCAAGTGAAAAAAAAGATCAATGTTGACTTGCAAGGAAGTTGCAGATTTCTGTCGTGTATGCTAATAAATCTCCAGAGGGCACACCACTCTGCTACAAGCCTCAACCCAAAGGCTTTCAGCTCAAATCTGTGGGTCAGTAAACCCTGCTCCCTGAATTAAGTGTCCAGAGGCACTTCGATCCACAAGCCTGCCTCCCATACAAAAGAACTCAACTTTTACTAGCTCCATGAATGGGGAAATGCACCTCTTAATTCCAAACTCTGGTTCATGGCTCTGCTGCAGCTCCTCAGATGTTTGAGCTGTAACCTGGACTCAGGGGCTTCACCACACAGACATCTGATTTCCAGAAGCCTTGCTCTATTCCTGGCTCTTTTTGATAATAAGATCCTTCCCTTTTGCTTCTCGCAGGACTTAATTTGTAAATAACAGAATGGCACTCCACACAGTAGTGTGTGCAATTACTCGGAAGTTAACCCTAATAGTAACTTAGTCTCCCTTCTTACCAGAACCATGCAGCGAAAGGTCATTTGGTGACAGTTATATTAGGTGTAAGAATCACATTAAAAAAACCATTGCCCCCGCATATGTGGGAATCACCTAAGAATCTCTAAGAATTACCTAGGAGCTTGGTTAGATGTAGTTTCATATTCAATACATATGTGTGGAAATGCAAGATTTCAGCAGGGTTTCAAACCAGAACAAATCCTTTTGAAGACCTGGTGGGAAACTTGGGTCTGTTTCGTTATCCTGGGTGTGACATTCTGAAATCATTAGACCTCTATCATTTCAGAACTTTAAAAAGGCATCTACTCTCTACATCTACACCCCAATATTCTTCTGTATCAAGACCTAAGGTATATGAATTTAGAGGACTGAGGAAAACCTTCTATGGCTTCACAATAATATGAGAAGAACAGGTTGGGGTCAAAATACAGATTCATTATCATTGTTAAGGTAGTGAAGGGGGTCAGAGCAGAGGCCCAAAGCCCATCTGTAGACAATGAGACATCTCTCCATAAAGAGTTCACAGGAGAGAGATGAGTCAACCAGGACACAGTAAGCAATGAGAACACACAATATTACTCTCAGGAACAGGAATGGGAATAGTGATACCAGAACTGTAGGGGAAAGGTGGTGAGGAGGGGAGGAAGAAGGAACCCATAGCAACACACACACACATCCCTTCAGGGGGAAGAACAACAGAAACCATGGGGGGAGGGAGAAAGCAGTGGGTTTGAGATATGATAATAACAATAATAACAATAACTTGTAATGTATCAGGCGGTTACCACAGTAGCAGGAAATAGGAGCTGATACCAAGGGCTCAGTAGAAAGCAAAGGTCCAGAAAAGATTGAAGAGAACATTAGCACAAATACGCTTGATGCAATTGCTGTATAGATTGCTATGAGTTGTAAGAGCACCCAACTAAATGATCATTCAATAAAATAAAATTTTAAAAACTAGTGAGAGGACATAATAGATTTTTCTATCTTCTCTCTTAATTTAGACTTAAGTATTTCTAGTCTGGTAAGTAGAGCAAAGATGAAAGATAGTATAATCACTAAAGCAGGTTCTCTTTTCAGCCTTTGTGCATGGAGGAAAAAAGCTCTATGGCAGAAATGTACATTTCTGTGTTGACATATAAAAGAGGGAGATAGGAGAACGCTAAGCCTATTCTGCAAGGACTGAGCTTTTGTACAATGGCCTTGCTTGTTGATAAACATGGAATGTCTTCACAATGGGCTGGATCATGATGCTGGAGCAAGCAATCTCCAAAAGCAAGCACCAAGCCACAGACGTATATTTCTTACTCAGGTACAAATCTCACACGATTGATGAGGACGACTCTCTTTATCAGAATTGCTCAGAAACTCAGAAATTCAACAGATGTGTAACCTAGTATTTCTTCAATTGTTCCAGCAGTAAGAGAATAAGAAAGGTAATTTTCACACTGGCTCTTAAAGTTTACAGTCCAACTAGCGGTTGTGGCTTCTGTCTATTTCTCATTGGCAAAAGCAATTTCACATAGCATAAAAATATAAGTCAGGAGATGCAATCTCTACCATGCCTCTAAGGGGACAAGGAAATCAAAAATCAAAAATGTTCAAGTAAAGAACCAGCCATTATCAAATATGACTCATTAATATAACGTCCCAAAGATGTTTGATACTGACACTTGAAAAGGACACATGGTAGGTGAAGCAAAATTGTTTCTTCTGAGTAGTACAAATAAGAAAAGCAGACAACTCTTGAAATGTGAACCATGGAGAAGATAATTGCTATCACTTGGATGAAGTGCTAGGAAACTTAACTCTTCCAAAACTGCTTTGCCAGCAGTGAAGAGACACCTTGGTCCCACAAAATGGGCTTCAGATAGGAAAAGGGAGACTGGGAGTGCCACGTTTCAGGGGCCACCTTCACATTCATGTTATGTGCTTCAAGGTGCTATGCCCCAATAGGCACTGTGAACGAGCTCTGTGCTGGGGAAGAAGGGTGAAGCCTGGTTCCAGGATGCAGGGGTACATCAAACTCTTGACACAGGCTGCCATCGGCCAAGGACAGAAGACCAACTGTAACATATGACTCATTCTCCTCAAACATAGATGTAAAGGCATTAATCATTGGGGAGGGGGAGGCGCTTCCCAGAAATTAAAGTTCATTTACTGGCTATGTGGTGTCAAAAGGCTAATGTAGAGTGTTTACAAATTGCTTAGTTTTCTTGTAATGAAAAATGCTGATTCCAAAGAGTGGCTGATCACCACAATATTTCTTGGTATCACCAAAACTGACATAAAAAGCGACCCCAGAACTCCACATAGGGTTCTTTCTCATTTCAGGATAATGCCACTCAAAGCGGACTATTTTAAACTGTAGATTAACCCTTAATGTCAGAATTTTCCAAACTGAAACTTCAAATCAATGAGTTCCCTTCTGCCAAACCGGGGAAGTCAAATAGCAGTAGAAGTGCCTATATCTTTCTAAGCATAATCCCCAATGAACTGTCCACACAGCAGCAGTCACCACGCTTTTTACAGTCTAACAGGAACCTTGATTCAGTAACTGTTATGAGCTTAAATGTAAAATTTATAACCACCCAATAAAAGAAAAAGTATTCATAATTTATTCTTTTCTTCCTTGATAAGGCACTCAAACTTTGTTGCCATTACTGCCTAAGTGAAAGAATTCACCCAAAGCAGTAACTCCTGAATAGTGTTCTCTATGCATTTATCAGATTAGTTTTAGTGATGTAAAAATTAATATGTACAATTAATTATTTCATATTCATCCTGAAAATGGAAATGCACATCTCTTGATCTCCCTATCTATTCTAACTAATAACTATTGCTTACATATAATAGAGGCATTTAAGAGGCAACCAACAAACCATTGACTTGTATCTGGAAGGGTATGTGTCAGTATGCGTTTGCATAAAAAATGCCATTAGATTAAACTTGAAGATTTTTCCATACTCTCAAAGCCCTCAAGAATCATTAGTCTTTATTGTCTTATACCCTAATTTAATAATTTATGTTATCTGCTGTAGCCACATAGGCATTTCAGTTTGTGTCTTTTGGATCAAAGAAACTTCAAAGGACAACTGCAGTGTAGCACCATTCCTCTGAACCAAATCTCCCTTTGAGATTTTATTGAGCTATGTAGAAGGCTAAAAAGATGCCAGACATGCATGAATGTGAATGAATTCTCTTTATTTCTTCCATTTCCACAGCATACAATCTCATCTGTATAATTGAATATAAATCTACAGTAAATGACTATTTTGAATGTTAGCTATGATTCATGCAAGAGATCTAGACTTCTTTCCTGGCACGCTGTTGGCACTCAATATACATCACCAGTGATGGTGATAATTTTGACTGAATTGGTGGTTAAAATCTAAGGTTTTATTATCTACAGATCTGTGCTTAAATCTCAATTTTTTCACTTGAAAGTTGATGTGGTTTGGGTACAAGAATATCTCTAGAACTTAAAGTCAAAATGGTCAAAGAGCAGTTGGTGTCATCGAATATCTAACAAACATATGTAAAATAATGCTGATGATTCTTCACTGGGGAATATAAATCAATGTAATGTTGTGATACTATCTTACACTGATAATAACAGTCAAAAGTATAAAAAGTAATTAAAAATCAGAAAACAACAAATGTTGGAGAGGGTTCAGAGAGATTGAGACCTCACACTGATGGTGGATATGTAATTATGAATAGTAGTATTGTGGAAAATTATATATTACTATTTCAAATGAATGGGAATAGAAATTCCACATGATTCAAAAATAGCCCAACTTGATACCTAGCCTATTGAAGATACTAAGTATTAACAGATATATGCATACCCTTGTTCATTGCAGAAATATTCAAAATAGTAAGAAGATGGAAACAACTGAAATGCCCATCAGTGGAGGAGTAGATCAAGAAACAACAGTACAGGGCTGAGCCCCGGTGGTGCAGTGGTTGTGCGCAGGACTGTGGCCCACTGGGATGGAGGTTCAATTCCAGCAGTGGTTCCATAGGAGCAAAGGCTGGAGCTCCTATTCACACCAAGAGAGGGCAGTGATTGCCCCCCCCCCTAAAAAAGGAAAGAAACATTAGTACATATATACAATGGAATATAGTAAATTGCCAAAAATTAATGTTGTCCCCATGAAATGCTTCCTGACATACTAGATCTGGAGATCATTATGCTGAATCAAATTAATCAAGTTCAAAAGTACAAATATTGTATGAGCTAAGTTGAATAAATGGCATGGGAAAAGGTAATGGTCTTGTGTTATCACTTAAATGTGCTGTCACTGGAACATAAGGTAAGCTGGGAAGGAAAAAGAGGAATGTCAGGGAAATCAGAGAATTATTGAAATAATTTCAGGAGTCAAAGTAAGTATCAGCAAAAGAAAAGGTAAAGAACAGTATTTATAAGAGATTGAAGAATATAACTAAAATAGTCGTCTGGTTAGAGAAATTCAAAGTGTTAAAGACGATTCCTAAGTTTGTGGTCTAACTGTTCTCTGAGATTTAAAATGTAGTTGGCTTGGGCAATTGCTATAATAGAAATATATTGCATGTGGAGCATATGAGTGAAGATGGAGTGAATTTTGGACATGTTGAGTTTAAGGATCCAACTGAAAAGGGAGATGAAAATATGGGCATGAATTTAGGCAAATTTTATATGGGGTCTTAAAGTAACACTACACTGAACTAGCACAAGTTCTGATCAAATTATAAAAAGGTTGGGGTTTCAAGAGTTTTTTTTTCAGTGGGTCCATAGACATATTTAGAAGCCCTTGTACTAAAACCCCAACCATTTTGCTTATCTGAAATATATCTGTAATAGCAGGGTCTTTGAGAAAAATTATTTTCACACTGAAAAAAAAAACAGAATAAAAAGCTTCAAACTGATTGGTCACTAGTAAGGTGAGTGCTCTAAGAAAACTTCTTTACTTTAGCCCAGAATACTTATGGATAAAAACTATTTTTAAGCAAGAACTTTAAAAATGCATTTACCAGTAAAGTATTAAATAAGAGAACACGTGACAAAATCATCACTATTTATTCTCTATGTTTGGGAATTTATCCCTGCTCTTTAATTCTCTCCCAAATACCCATTTTAATTTTGTTAGTGACTGTCCATCATTGGATTAAAGTTAAGTCTTTAGAGAATAGATGCTGTCACCATGTACCTTTCTTTACACACAAAGTCCAGTGAATTCAATTTTTTGACCTTATTTGGCTCTCTAATCCAGTGGGAAGAAACTTATTTTAAATAAAAGGGGAAAGTAAATTTACCCTTAAACCCAGAGGTTAATCTCCATGTAAGCCATCTTTGACATATTTAATTGTGTGGGAAATTTTGCTAGAATCACTTGCAGGGGCTTCAAAGATTGCTTTTCAGAAAGCACTCTCCAGCTCTGGAATATCCAGACGTCTTGCCCCAAAATAACATCTTGAGGCAAAGAATTATGTTCATCTTTTTGGGCTATGGGATTTTCAGGGGTCAATATAGAAAGATTGTACACATTCCAGTAGATTTTACTTCTTGAAAAAGAACTAAAATCGCACACATTTTGCATCAAATTGAATAAATCCCTAACAGAAATTCCATACCAATGTTGATTTGTCAAGTAGTTACTGAGTGCACGATTGTCTATCTGCATTTCACATGAAGACCGTTTGGGCCTCAAACTTCCAGGCACCCTTAAGACTGGAGTCAGTTATCCCGTGGGTGCTATTTTCATCTCAGATGGAGCTGGACACACGAGACGCACATGGTTAGCAAAGTGAAAAGCATTACTGTTACTCACAATGGCCCATCCCTTAGCTGAGCCACTAAACGTTCAATACTATTGGGTAGATGTCAAGACACAATTGTATAATAAACAGGAGCCCTGGTGGTACTGCAGGTTGCATGATGGGCTGCTCACTGAAGGACCAGTATTTTGAACTCACCAGTTTCTCTTCCAGGGAAAGATAGATTTTTGGGGGGTTGCACTCATTAATATTTAAACCATCAAAAAACTAATAAAGAGTTGTTACTCAAGTAACAGTAATGGGTTTTTTTTCCTGATATTTCAGAGCTCAACCCAATGTACATCTTTCCTGATGTTAAGCCATGCTGTGTTCCTTTGTCCTGTTCTCACAACTGCCTCTTCATCCATCTACAAATTACACAGAAGTTCATGAAGTGTTCGGAAATTTCCATTCTTCTCAAGACTATCCACACTTTGTTATGATACACACAATTGAATGTTTTTGTCTAATCAATGAAACACAAACGCCTTTCTGGGGTTCTCTGCTTTGAGTCATGAGCCATCTGATATTAGCAATAATAATCCTCATCCCCAATTCTCTTTTGATTCAAGCCTGAACTTCTGGTACCACCCCATCTGTATACTGCTGCAAGCATATTTGGAGGTTATTCAGCAAAATTCTACTTGCATGTGATACCAATAATATTGTTCTCTAATTTGTGCATTCTATGAGTCACTGTTCTTTGGAACGGGGGCAAATATTGGATCACTCCCAGTCAGTTGGCTAAGTAGTTGTTTTCCAAATTTCCTGGCATACTTGAGTAAGCATTTCCCCTTCAACTAATATTCCATCCATTGCTGAAGCCTTATTTTTGGTAATACTTTCAGTGAAGGTTGAACTTCTCCCTTCAGCTGCATTGGTTCTCCTTCCTATGCTAGCCCTTGAAATGCTTGAATGGTGACTACTGCTTTTTTGCTACAGTGTGTTTTTTCCATCTTCTGTTGATGTGTCCTGCCTCAGTCAACAGATTGCCAATGTAATTTTTCCATATTTCAATGTAAGCCTTGAATGTTTCTGGTGGGTTTTTTTTTCCATTTCAGATATGCCAGGTATAGATATAGTCTTCCTCTTTGGTTTCTAATGCCAGGTATTAGAACACTTCACTCTAATGCTTGGTTTTGTCTTATCAAGATGTCCTTTGACACTTTCTGTTCAGCCATTTGATTAGATGATGTTTTTTGGTAAAATTATTATGCTTTCATTTCTAAAAAATATTCTATTGGGGACTTGTACAACTCTTATCACGATACATACACACATAAATTGTATATAAGCACATCTGTGTATTTGTCGCCATCACATTTCTTTCTACTTGAGCCCTCGGTATCTGCTCCTCATCATTTTCTCCTCACTCTCTCACCTTCCCTCACTCATGACTCTTGATAATTGATAACTTATTTTTACTTTTTCATGTCTTAAACTGTCTGATATCTCACTTCTGCCAATTTCCTGTTATCTGTCCCCCAGGGAGGGAGTTATATGTAGATCATTGTGCTCAGTTCCCCATCTCCAGCTTCCCCTATCCTTCTGGTATTGTTAATCTCATTATTTTTCCTGAGGGGTTGATCTGTCCTGGATTCCCACCTCTTCTCTGCATCAGTATACATGCTCCGTTCTAGCCAGATTTGTAAGGTAGAATTAGAATCTTGATAGTGGGGGAGGGGAAGCATTAAAGAACTAAAGGGAAGTTGTATGTTTAATCATTGCTATATTGCACCCTGATTGGCTCATCCACTCCCCATGATCCTTCTATAAGGGGCTATCCAGTTGCCTACAGATGGGCTTTGGGTCCCCACTCAGCACTCTTCCTCATTCACAATGATCTGATGTTTTGTTTGCTATGCCTGATACATGATCACATCAAAACCTCACATTTTTTTGTCTCAGCTAGATGGCTGCTTGCTATTATCAAGCCTTTAAAACCCCAGATACCATATCTTTTGATATCCGGGAACCCTCAGCTTTCTTCACCATATTTGCTTAGGCACCTGCTTTGTCTTCAGTGATCATGTCAGGAAGGTGAGCATCATTGAATGCCAGTTTAATAGAACAAAGTGTTCTTTCATTGAGGGAACACTTGAATAGAGGCCCAATGTTCATCTGCTACCTTAATATTTAACCTACAAATATATAGACATGGATCTATTTCCTCATAGTTATATAAATATTTGGGGGGGGGGCACCATTGCCCTCTGGTGGTCGTGGGAGCTACCCAACCTTGCTCCCGGAGAGCTGCTGCTAGATTTGAACTGCCAAGCCAATGGGCTGCGGTCCTGCACTCAACCACTACACCACGGGGTTTAGCCCTCAAATAAATATATTTACATATGCACATGTCTATATTTAGACCCCTATGTCCTTTGCCTCCTAGTTCTTTCTTCGATTTCCTTTACTTTCCTCTTGTCCTACTATCATGTACAGCCATCATTTGGATTTCAGTAATTCCACTCAGTTATATTGCCCTTGATTAATCTCTACCAAGCCTCCCACACTTTCCTCATCATCAATTTTGTAGCACCTGTTGTTCCCTTATTCCTCAGTTTGTTAACACCTAATTCTTTTATCCCACTTCCCCTATCCCAGGTCCCCATTGGAACTGTTGGTTCACTTGTTTTCTCCTCCATATTGCTTACACAGTCTATCTTCCCTACATAAATCTGCACAGATAATAATCGGCACAAAAAAGCAGGACAGAGCAAAACAAAGCAATAAAAGAAAACATGACAGCCTAAAAACCAATGAGATATTCTATGTTGGAAAGCAAGTGTCAGGATAACTTTTTATATTCACACTAAACTATTCTTTATTTTCTTTCTTTTTAATTACCTTTTTTCTTTAATTTCTGTGGTAGGTCTTTGGCCTGTATGGTGATCATATGTTTGTGTTAATTTCATGATTGAAATGTGGGGGTGGAGTCTGGCCTGTTAATCTGGAGCTGACTAGTAAGTAGCCAATGAGGCATTTGTGTGGGCATGGCTTTCTCCTGAGACTTCTGGAATATCTCACGATGTTTCCCTTGTGAAGATGAGAGGCCATCTCCCCAGTTGTTAGCAGTTAATCTTAGGGACAGCGAACTACAGACAAGACAACTCCAGGAGCTGGAGAAACCACACAGCTTTACCCTGATGGAACCAGACCTCTGAAGCTGGAGAAACAACAGAGAAAACTGTGCCAGCAATGAGTTGCTTCTACCACCACTAGATGCTGAGCCCTGGAAGCAAGGAACCATGAGGTGATCCCTGCCAGCACTGGGATTCTGCACCCACTGGCCTGTGACTTCATGAGTTGGAAGGAGACATTATAGACTGGTATCAGACATATGAGCAAATATTGGACTTATGACTTTGAACTGGACTGGGATGGAATGCTTTCTTAATGTCCTTATTCCTCTTGTATTTAAACCATACCCTTATATCCATATGTGTGTCTATGGATTTGTTTCTATAGTTTACCCGGATTAAGACAGCCGGTTTTAATTGCTCATATAGATCATCTCAATCCTCACCTCCAACAGATGTAGTCAGTTTGTTTTCTGTGTAGCCATCTGGAGAACCCATATGTATGTCACCTTTAGTGTTGTTGAAAACAGTTATTTTCTATTAATGTCATTTGTCTTGCAAAGTTCTATCAAGCAATGTCTATGTGTTTCTACCATTAAGACCATATTTTGCAACCACTATTGCTTCCTCTTTGTTTCCATGTATGATTGCATGCTTGATCAACTTCAGATTAAAGATTTTGGTAGAATTCTTCAATTTCTGCCTCACTAGTTTTAGCGGTTGGTGTAGAAAATTGAATAGTAGGTGTATTGGTCAGATTACCTTGTATGTAAATAGATAGCATCCTATCAGATTGCATTGTACTTCAAGACAGATATTGGAATGTTCTTTTGGAAGATGAATCTGTCTAGATTGTGTCATTTCCAGGATAGTTAACCAAATGATTTTCTGATTCAAAATGACCAATATTACTTTATTCCAACTCACTAATGCCTAGAATATCAATCTCTGTTTAATTCCATTTTAATGACAATAAATATTCCTACATTCATATTTTGAACCCTATAAGTTCTGATTTTAATTGATGTCTGCAGCTGTTTCCTCTCATTAAGAATAATGCCTATCAACAAATGAAGGTCTCAAAGAATTTATTCCTGCAGACTTTCTTCTTCCACACATGCTATTTTTGTTGATTTCACTCTGAGAAGACAATTCTTCCTCATTCATATTTTTAATGTCTTCTGACTTCTGTGGTTTCTGTCCATTAGGTTTTCAGTAACTGACATATAGGATATCTCAGTGCATAATTTCTTAGAAGTCAACAGCTTATTCCTTTTTGTGTAGTGTTTTCTTAGTCTGGAAGTTCTTCTTAAACCTATTCACTGTGGATGACGCTGCTGGTATATGAAAGACTGGGACATTGTTGTAAACAATACAGCACCACACAAGTCACACAGTAAAAACTGACAGTGTGTTGTGATCACATGTATGATTATACAGGAGGAAAGTCTACTCTGGACAGTCAAATATATCCCCTGTATTGTGTTAAGCAGGTCTCTAGACATATACAAATATTAGTATTATAAGACTTTATACATATATCAGATGGATGTGTAGTTAACGGTGTTGCTTAGCTGATTGCAGCAACCCTATGAACAGCATAATCAAACAATGTATGGTCTTGAACCATCCTCACATGTGTTCCTAGGTGAAAGCCTATTGATGCAGACATAGTCACAATTCACCTCATGGAGTGACTTCCTCTGTTTTGCCATCTTTCCATTTTACCCAAATGGTATCATTTGCTTCTCCTGACAAAATGCCCAAAATACACTTGATGGAGTTCTTCTGTAGTTGCCTTAAAGGAGCATTAGGACTGTGTATTTTCAATATTCTTCTCTAGCACCACAATTCAAATGTATCTATTCTTATATGGTCTTCCTTATTCAATGTCCAACTTTCACCTGCATGTGATGTAATGGAGAATACCACAACTCGGGTCAATCATAACTTAGACCTCAAAGTAACATCCTTGCTTTTGATACTCTAAAAAAGAATCGATTTATTGGGGAGTGATACTACTCTTATCACAATCCATATATACCTTCATTGTGTCAAGCACATCTGCACATTTGTTGTCTCATCATTCTCTAAACATTTGCTTTCCATTTAAGCCCCTGGTATCAGCATTTCATTGTCTTCCTACTCCCTGCACCTCACTCCCCCCTCCCTCCTGTGCACTTGATAATTTATAAATTATTATTTTGTCATATCTTACATTGACATATCCCTTCACTTCTCAGTTGTCTGCCCCCCTGGGAGGAGGTTATATGTAAATCCTTGTAATTGGTTTCCCCTTTCTACACCACCTTCCCTCAACTTTCAATAGCTTAAAGAGTTCTTGAAGAGTTCTTCCTGATTCCATGAGTATGGATCGTGAATCAAAGTAAGAAAAAATACTTGACAATTTCGATCTTTTCTCCATTTATCATGATGTTATATATTGGTCCAACTGTGAATATTTTGGTCTTACTTACTTTGACTTGTAATCCATAAGTAAGGCAAAAGTCCTTCATCTTCTTCTGCAAGTGCTTTTAGTCTTCCGCACTTTATTCAGCAAGCAAGGTTGTATGATCAGCATCTCACAGGTGGTTAATAATACTTTTCCAATTCTGATGGTGTTTTTTTCTTCACAAAATCCAGCTTCGTGGATGATTTATTCAGCATAGAGATTGAACATGTATGTTGAGAGGCCGACACACTTCATTCCTGATATTAAACCATACAGTATTCCCTTCGTCTATAGGCAAAGATGCATCTTGACCCATGTACAAGTCCCAAATAAGCACAATGAAGGGTTCCAGAATTCCTATTCTTCTTCTTAAGACTACCTGCTGTTTTTTATGGTGTATATAGTCAATGAAATACAAGTAAGACCTTTCTTGTGTTTTCTGACTTGAGAGGTAAGATCCAATTAACATGAGCAATGCTATCCCTTGGTAAACTTCTGGCAGTGCCTTGTCAGTTTACTACTGGAACCATTTTGGGGCGATCTGCAGCAAAATTATGCTTTTGTGTGATCATTCTATTGCCCCTCCCCGAATTCTGTTGCTTAACCTTTATTTGAAATTGGCACAGATAAGTATCTCTTCCAGACAGTTAATCTGGTAGCACTCTTTCAAATGATCTGGCATAGATTATTGAGTGCTTCCAATGTTTTTTCAGCTTCTGAAATATTTCAGTGAGTATTCCAACAATTCCTGAATCCTTTCTTAACCTAACACATTGAACTCAGTTTGAAAGGCTTCCTTTAGCATCCTTGGTTCTTTCTCATATGCTACCTCCTGAAATAGACTGTATATTGGTCCATGCATGCAAAACAGAAACAGAAACAAGAAACAAACAAAAAACCCAATAACAAAATTAAGCAGAAAAAGCTTCAATAGAAAAGAAAGCAGAAATTTAAAAAAAAAAAACTGCAACAAATTTCAAGTGGATCCAAGGAGTGCTCGAATGATGGAATGTTACATTTTAAGATACCTTGATCTGTCTTAACCAAATTGCAAAGCTTTCTTATAGCAAGGCTATTCACATCCTTGGACTATGGTCAGAGGGGATTTACTGGAGACTTAATACAGGAGAAGACCCTGCAAATGGATCTTGGGCTTCCACTGCCATGAATAGCTTTCCACAAACTGAGTGTTTAGAATTTGAACTCTAAGATTATTCCCTTCTCTGGATTTGGATTTTTTAATTTACAATCCTTACATCACACAGGCTGATGTACTTTTTCCATGTGGAATTAATTGAGGTCTGACTTAGATGGCTGTTTGTTTGAAAACAAGCCTTTGAGTTCTCAGATGCTATTCTTTCTGTTTGTCAGGTACCATATGATTTCGTCACCACAGTTTGCTGTTGCATTCATATCTTTTTTTTTGTCCAATGACTATATATTTCCATATTCTCTTGATGCTTTCCACACAATTAAATATTTTACTTTGATAATCTTTCAAAGATGAAAATTGAGACTTGAACTTTTCTTGAGTTTTTTCAATTTTAAATATGCTGAGTATGTTCTGACTGTTTTGAATTTCCAGTTCAAGGTTCTTGATCATTTTGTTATAATATTTGACTTTGTCTTCTTGAGATGCCATTCAAAATGTTCTGTTAGTTCCTTGGTTTCACCCTTTCTGCCATTTGCTTTAACTACTCTAAATCAATAGCAAGTTTCAGAGTCTATTTTTATAAACATTCTAATCTCTATTTATTGCCTTTTAATGACTTTTTGTTTTCTTCAAGAATGATAGTCTTGAGGTCCTCCCACAATATCTCATTTCTTTTGTCATTAATATTCAATTTGTCAAATATGTTCTAGAGATGGTCTCAATATTCAGGTGTGGTAGATCCAGATAACATTTTGGATCCTCTAATCTGTCTCAATTTTTTTATCCTATTTGGAACTTACATATGAGCAAGTGATGGTTTGGTCCTCAGTTGGCCACTAATTTGGCTTCAGTTGCTGATAATGAACTCCTCCATTGTGTCTTCCCACAGATACAGTCAATTTAATTTCTCTATATTCCTTCTTGGCATATCAATTTGTATCATTGCCTTTGGGTTATTGAAGAAGTATATTTGCTATAAAAAAGTTGTAACTTTGCAAAATCATATGTGTTCTCCAGCTTCATTTCCATCACCAAATCCATATTTTCTAACTACTTTTTCCCTCCACTTTTTCCCCAAATTTTGCACTCCAATCATCAATAACTATCAATGCATATTGATTTCATGTTTGATCAATTTCTGATTGAAGCTATCGTTAAAATTCTTCACTTTCTTCATTCCTAACTTTTGTAGTTGGTGCGTAAATATGAAAAGTACTTTTAGCACTTAGATTTCCATGAATGTGGATAGACTTAATCCAATTTCAGATAGCCCTATGCTTCATGATGGATTACCCAGATCCTTTCTGACAAGGAATATTATGCCATCTTCTTGATGGTGTTATCCATTAAAAATTAAATCATATGATTTTCTGATTCAATATGGCCAATACCAGTCTATTTCAGCTAAGGAATGTGTAGGATATTGATCAAGCATTTATGATACGTGTTACATAGTATAAATTCAAAACACTTAGTAGTCTGCTGTAGATAGTCATAAAATATATTTTAAGGAGACATATTTTCCTTTGGAAATATAAAGATTTTAATAGATGAAATTAAATATTTATCTGAGGTGAAGGATAAGAAGTAGGAAAATATAAAGTATATGTGGAGAAGAAAAAGACATGAAAAATGTCTTTTGGTGATAATATGATATGCAATTGAGAGCAAATTATAAGGTCCTTAATGGCAAATATGCCTTTTACCATAATTCAGTAGATAGTTAGGTATTATTAAATGTCTGTAAACTCCATGTTTTAGAAAGATAACTCTTTCAGAGATGCAAAGGATAGATTAGGTAGAAACAAATTTGCAAGCATGTGACATATTGAAAGAAAACTAGCCATAGACAATTTAACATAAAATGTAAAGACCTCGTGAACATACCAGGATTATAGTTCAATATTTGAGAATATGGTGGCAGAATTAATAGAAATAGAAAAGGAAAAGAGAAAAAGAAAGAAACACAATATCAGCAAAAACAGACTTTAAGGAAGTCAACATTAATACATGAATAAATGTTCATGATCATCAACAAATCAAAACAACAATGAAATATCTCACTCCAGCCATTATAAATTTCAACAAGACAGAAAACAATAAATCCTGGTGAGGGTGTGTAGAAATTGAAATTCTCACACACTATTTGCAGGACTACTTAATGGTACAACCATTGTGGAAAATGACTGAAAATTTAAAAACAAAACTAAGGTAGTTCAAAAGAAAAATAACATATTGTGATCCTAAGGATCTGGTGGGTTACAAGTCGGGTTATAAACACAAAGTCAGTAGTTTGAAGCCACCTGCTCCTCTCAAGAGAAAAGCTGAGACATTCTGCTCCAAGAAGGATTTACAACCCAGGGAAACTGCAGAGATGGGTCTTTTCTACCCTGTAGAGCCGCTATGAGTCAGAATTGACTTGATGGCAGTAAGTTTTTGATGTTAGCATGATCCATGAATACAATGACAAAGTATACAGTGTAAATAAGTAAGACATGTGACATGAACAGATCTAGATAGGTCCGTGTTCATAGCAGCTTCATACACAATGATGAAAACACAGAAACAACTGTCAGGTTTCTGGAGTGGGTTGTACCTGGTTCTAGGCTTGGCACACAGAAGGAATTCTCACCAACGGGCCTTTTGTAATCCCAGTGAGTTTTTAAGAGGGAAGGAAAATGTTTCAGATTTTAAGTCTCAAAAGGTACACACTGAAATATTATGAGGACAAGGGGAGTTTGTTGGGTGCTCAACACACAGAATCCAGGCACACAAGTGGAATAGCGATGTCAGAAGGTTAGGGGAAGACAGGGAAATAAGGAAGGAAAGAAGGGTGAACATAATGATCAACATATAACCATACACCTCTAGGGGGAAGAACAACAGAAAACATATGGGAAGGGAGACAGTGATCAGTGTGAGGTATGAAAATAATAACAATTTATAATATATCAAGTGGATATGAGAAGGGGGGTGAGGAGGGCAGATAAAAATAGGAGCGGATACCATGGGCTCAATGGAAGTAAATGTCTATAAAAGAATGAAAGCAACATACAAATAAATTCTCCTGATGCAAATGGTGTCTGGATTGTAGCAATAGTTGCAAGAGTTCCCAATAAAATGATCTTTTAATTAAAAAAAAAAAGGTATACACTATTTCTGGAAAGTGTGCCAAGCTACACTTGGGTTCCCAACTGAATACAAAAAACTACATTTACTGGAACTGGGTAAACTGGGAACCGAGAGGTCAAGGGAGCAAGTGAGCAAGGTGTCAAGAGGACAAGCGGACCTAAGAGTCCAAGTGGGGCCGAAGCAAACCCTTAGCGGCCCCTGAAGGGGCATGCCCCTGCAGCAAGCACTTGTGTGCCCCCACTCTGCAACCTGTTGCAAAACAAAGAGAAATTGGCATTCAAGGCAGAAGACTTTTTAACACTTCTGGTTGGGGAGGCTTGAATGAAGGTATTAGATGCCCCCCTTGGCTGATCTAGACCCACTTGTGTGATATCATTTGCTGCTACCTAAGGTGGGCGTGTCCAAGGTACTGGTTTTTCCTGGGCCTTGGAGGATTGGGTCTGTGCATGCTCAGTTTAGCTTCTTCACATAGGTGTTTAATCGTCGCCTGGTTTATTTACAACCTCTTCTAGGGGAACCTTGACAGGCCTGGGAAGGGCAACTCTTCTGACCCTAGGCTAGCGACCTAACACCACCAAAGTGCTCCTCAGAGGAAGAAAGAATAAACAACTGTCATATAGTCTCAGAAATCCTAAGGAACAATTCTATTCTCTCTCTCTCTTTTAAAAATCATTTTATTGGGAGCTCATAGAGCTCTTATCACTCAAACCATCCATTGTGTTGAGCAAAGTTGTAAATTTGCTACCGTCATGATTCTCAAAACATTTTCTCTCTACTTGAATCCTTGGTAGCAGCTCCTCATTGTCCCCCTCCTCTCCATCCTCCTTTCCTCATGAATCCTTGATAATTTATAAATTATTCTTTTTTTCATGTCTTAACTGTCTGATGTCTCCCTTCACCCACTTTTCTGTTGTCCATCCCCTAGGGAGGGGTAATGTGCAAATCATTGTGATTGATTTCCCCTTTATCCCCCACCTTCTCCTTACTCTCTTGGTATTGCTACTCTCAATATTTGTCCTGAGGAATGTATCTATCCTGCATTCCCTGTTTTTTGCTCTTATCTGTACCAGTGTACCTCCTCTGGTCTAGCTGGGCAATTCTACTCTCTTACAGATTTTCTGGGAGTTTGAATCAACTTGATGCAGCTGTAGGTTGCATTTTGGGTTATTTTCCTCTTAACTCTATGGGCAATTGATCTCAAAATGTTCTTAATGATGATGAATATGATGCTAGTTCTCTTCAAGTTTTCATTCTTGGTGTAAAATACATGATTGTCCCAGAAATAGTTCAAGTCATTCATGCCTAGGATATTGATCCTATGCTTTCCATTTCATTTTCTTCAATAAAATTTTATGACAAATTAGGTGGAAGAGTTATATTTCAGGTCATCAGCTCTATATTCAACACTTCAAATCATTCATTAACAATCCTGCTGCCCCCATATTCTATCCCATCCTTCATCCCCTGATTTCCAGTTTCCCATGCATCCAAGTCATTGCCTGTGTTTTCATGTTTCCACTCTTGTTCTCCCTTCCTTGTGAACACCTAAAGTATATTCTCTTGGTACAGAAGTCATTGTTTTGAGTTTTATTGTTATAGTATGCTTTTATACAAGGATTTGTCATTTTCTGATTGAATACTGCACTCAGCGCAATGTTCTTCAGGCCTATTCACATCATTAGATGTTTTGTGGTCTCCTCACCACTTTCCTTTTAGTAATACACAACATGTCATTCAGAGAAGTTTCAGAAAAGCTGGCTTACACAAAGAAAAATGCAGCATCAGGATTGGAGGAAGTTTTATTAACAACCTTGCTCACTGAAAGTGAGTAGACGGAACAATCTTGTTTGTTATAAGTGAGGAGGACTTGAAGCAGTTGCTAATAAAGATCAAGGACTGCAGGCCTTAGTATGGACTACAATTCAAGGTAAAGACGGAGATCCTTACAAATGGACCCTTAGATAACATTATGAAAAATAGAGAAAGTATTGAAGTTGTCAAGGAGTTTGCCTGCTTTGGTGCACTGCCAATGCTTATGGAAGCAGCAGTTAAGACATTGACATACTGCATTGGTTCAAAGTGTGTCTGACCTAACCCATGGTGTTTCAAATTACCTCATATATATGTGAACAATGGAGGTCAGACATTGATTAATGAAAGACAGAAGATGAATCAATGCATATGAATTGTGGTGCTGGTAAAGAATTGGGGAAATATCATGGACTGACAAAAGGGAGAACCACAGCCAAAGTGCTCTGGAGAGACAAGATGGCAACACTTCCTCTTACATACCTTGTATAACTTGTCAAGAGAATCCAGTCCCTGAAGAAAGACATAATTCTTGGTAATGAATGAAAAGAGGGATACTCTCATCAAGATGGATTGGCCCAGAAACTGCAAAATTGGACTCAAGCATAGGAACAATTGCAATGATACTCTTGAAAAGATCATGTGGAGTTTGTACATGGATTTGCAAATGGATCAAGAAACAGACGTGCAAGCAGAATAAGGAAATACTGCATGGTTTAAAATCAAGAAAGGTGTGCACCAGGCTTATATTCTCTCACTACACTTATTCAATCTGTTTGATGGTCATCAGAAAATCTGGATTATATAAAAAAGAGCGCAAAATAAGGATTGGAGGAAGGCTTATTAACAATATGGGATATGCAGATGGTACAAACTTGCTTGTTCAAATTGAAGAGGACTTGGATCACTTGTTGTCCACATCCCAGAGAGGAGGTTATATTTAGATCCATAAAATTGGTACCCCCGTTCTACTCCACCAGCCCTCCACCCTCCCAGTATCACCATTCCACCACTGGTCCTGAAGGAATCATCTATCCTGAAATCCCCAGGTTTCCAGTTCCAGTGTACATTACCTGTTTTAGCTGGATTTCTTAGGTAGAACTGGAATCATGATAGTGGGTGGGAGGAAGTATCTGAGAACTAGAGGAAACTTGTATATTTAACTGTTTCTACATTGTACATTGACTGGCTCACCTACTCCCTGCAAGCCCTCCGTAAGGGGATGTCGCTTCTCCTATTGATGGGCTTTGGGTCCCCAATGTGTACTCCCCTTCATTTGTAATGATATAATTTTTAGTTCTTTGATGTCTTATGCCAGATCCCTTTGTTCCTGTGTGCGAACCCATTGATGCAGACACTGTGTCAATCCATCTACCTCTTCAAGGACTGTCCTCTTTTTGACCGCCCCTGCACTTTACTAAACACGATATCCTTCTCTATGGACTGGTCTCCTCTGAGAATATGTCCAAAGCATGTAAGATGAAGTCTTATAATCAGTTTTAGTCTGGGTAGACTAGAGAAACAAGTTCATAGACACAGATATGGATATAAGGAAAAGGTTTATATACAAGAGGAATGGAACATTGAGAAAGCGTCCCACCTCAGACCAGTCCTCATGGTCACACAGGCTGGTGTGCTTCTTCCATGTGGGCTTTGACGCTTCTGAGCTAGATGGTCGCTGGTTTCCTTTCAAGTCTTTAAGACCCCACACACTCTATCTTTTGATAGCTGAGCACAATCAGTTTTATTCACCACATTTGCTTATGCACACATTTGTCATCTGAACATATTTTCATGAGAGTACAGCCCATAGTAAAAGACATCATATTTAAGTTCAAGGACAGTGAAAATGATTCCAATAAAATGGACTGACACTGTGGTTGTATCAATGGTCCCAGGCAAAGGATAAATTGTGAGAAAGGATCAGGACGGTGCAATTTCTCACTCTGTGTGGAGAGGCACACTATGCCTTACAACCAACTTGATAGCATGTAACAAAAACAACAATATAAAATAGACTTATATTCTGCTAAATTTATGACACTAGATGAAAAAACTAAAAAGAGCTATAAAACAATCTTTGATATAATGAACAAAAGTGTTATTTGCTACAATATTTGGGAAATCATTTCACTTTGCTTATCTAACGTAAAGGTATCTTTATGTCTCAACATCTAACTCTTTTAGTCTATGATCACTAAAGTCCTAACTGGAGCTAAAGTAGTTTTTACTTTGAGGAAGTATCATAGCAAAGAATAATTATAAGCTATTATATTAAATATTTGAGCTATCAGGTAGATAGGCATTGTAGGAAGTTCCATTTGGCATAGGTGTCTTCTGAAAGAGTAAGAGCTAAAACAAAAATTAATCCCAAAGTATAGTGCCAAAAAAAGAAAGTAGAAAATTTTGGCCCAGAGAGTGTTTATTTTCAGACTGCACTACATTTGTTCTTTTTTCCCCAAAATGTTCTGTAGGAATTTAGATTAAATTTAGAAAGTTGAAAGTCATATTCACAGTAGACTAATTTTCAGAGTCCATTAATAGCTAGCATTTGCAGATTCTTTGGGAGATACTGTAAATACACACATACATATATTTTTTATGTATTCATATTTTTCATTGTGTCATTCCTAAATGCAGCTATTGCTGTTCTCTACCATGTAATCTAACTAAGAAATGGTAGAGATAAGAAGCAAAACAATAAATATGGTATTGAAACCTACTGATAATTCTTTTTGAATAATATTTGCATAAACAGTAAATTCCCTAAAATAGTCAAGATTGAACTCATAAAATAATGATTCTACAAAATAAATTTAAGTATTGTTTATACATGCAAATTGACATAGACATTATTAACTGTACTATATCTGCTTGTGGCAATTAGGGAAAGCATTTTGAAAGAAATTATATTTAAGTTACAAAATTAAAAAAACAAAATAAACTTCCCAAACATGCAAAGAACCTTGTCAATATACACAACTCAAAACATGAAAATACTGAGTTATCAAATATAATTTTTAAACATTATGGAATATAAATGCAGTAAATTATGTAAAAAGAATCAAAGTTAGGATGTCACATCTTACCTTTACACTTTGATAGTGCTCCTAATTTGATTTCTTTCTGAATTCTAAGCAAGAGGTTATAGACAGTGATGAGACCTTTTAAAATGTTGAAACAATGTAAGCACTAAGAGATAATTAATATATTTGAAATGTATACAAATGAACTTAGAATTATTCCATGAATGATCAACAAAGCTGATTGGACTCCAAATATCTGAAAATAATTTAATACCTAAAATTTGAATGAGTTAAAACCAATTTTAGAATTAACACAAGGTGTATCACAGACCTCAAAGAAAAACATCAAACTATTAAGACCATCAATGAGTGAACTGGGACTCACATGAGAACTTTGGCACAAGAATATGTAGGCTATCAGAAATAGGGATGGAGAAAAACACAGAGGAGTCAGAAATTGAAAAGTGAGATATACTGAAGAAAAAACACCTTTGTACAGCAAAATAATTCACCAAGCATGTAATAAGAGAGTCCATGGACAGAGAAAACAACTTTGGCAATGACATATCAGACAAAGACCTTATTACTATAATTTAGAATACTATGCTAGTCTCCAGAAAGAAAAAAATATGAATTGCCCACTGAGGAGGTGGGCAAGGGACCTGAACAGAAGTTTCACAGGGACAGAAATCTGAATTAATAAATAGATGAGAAAATGTTCCTGATCATAAGAGAAATGCCATAAGAGCCATAAGAGAAATGCAAATTAGTACAACAACGAGATACCAACAAACACTCTCAAAGATAGCCCAATTCAAAAAATCAGAAAGCAATATGAGGTGGAGGCGAAGTGGGGAGTTAGGACCTTTCAGCCACTGCTGGTGGATCTGTAGGTATGCACAGCCACTAGTAAAATCAATTTGATGCTACCAAAAACAGATGGAAATTGAGCTACCATAAAACCCAGCAATCTCCCTACTGGGCATATACCCAGAAGAGACAAGAAACAAACCTTGGCCAGACATCTGTGCTCCATTGCTCATCATGGCACAGTTCACAATTGCAAGGAGTTGGAAAAAAAAAAAAACACCCAAATTTCCATCAAATGACGAATGGATTAAAAAACTGTGGTACATACATATAAAAGCAGTGATGAATGTTTGAAACATATTGCCAAATGGAAATAACTGCTGGAAATTATGCTAAGCAAAGTAAGCCAAGCACAAAAGGATAAGTGCAATACAAGTTCACTCAGTGGAGGAGACTGTTTATATCTCTTCAGGGAAAGCGGGACCAGACTTCAATCAGTGCCCCAATATGCGAATGCAACATACTGGCATGAAGTAGGGAACCAGCAGAGAGTTTGAGGGGCTGACCTCAATCTCAACTACATGGACAGTTGCCTCTCCCCCTAGGAGAAGTGACTTCAGAGGACAGCACTGAAGCTACAATGAGGGGGACATGTCTGATCAGAGCACACGGGAGCAAATGAAGGGGGAGGAAGAGAGAGTGGAGCACAACCTGGTCCACCAAGCCTTGATGATGAGATCCCAGCTCAGAGCAGCCAATGCACAGAGAAGACCATATGACTGACTCCACTATGAGACATGGCCTCCCTTGCTGACCCAAATATCTACAGGAGACAACACCAGAGACAGTGTGGAAACTGTTGCAGAGCCAACTCTACCACACGGAGGAGACAAAACGCTAAGGGAATAGAACAGAACAGCAAGGAGTGCAGAACAAGGAAGTCCCAAGGTAGGGAGTACCAAAAATAGACTTTGAGACTAGGGACAGACACCCCATCAGAGTCAATAGGAAAGCACTCCTAAAGGCTAACAAGCAGTCCTTGAACTATTTACAGACTTCTCTTTTTCTCATTTTTTTGTTATTTTTGTTGTTCTGTTTTCTTTTGTTGCTTTGTTTTGCTCTGTCTTTTGTGCATGTTATTATTTATGCAAGTCTATCTAGATAAGATAGGGTGGATAAACAATCTGGAGGAGAAATTTGAACCAGCGGTTCTAGAGGGACATGGTAGAGCGGGGATGTGGGGGGAAGGAAATGAATGGTGTTAACAAACCCAGGGGAAAGGGAACAACAAGTGATCCAAATTTAGTGATGAGGAGGGTGTAGAAGGCCTGGTAGGGCTTGATCAACAGTAATGTAACTGAGAGGAACTACTAAAACCCAAATGAAGACTGAGCATGATAGTGGGAAAAGAGAAAGTAAAAGAAAATAAAAGCATGAACTAGGAGGCAAAGGGAATTTATAAAAAAGTCTAAATAATAGCATGCACATATGTAAATATGTTTATATGATGATGGGGAAATAGATCTATGTGTACATATTTATATGTTTAGTACTACGGTAGCAGATGGATATAGGGCCTCCACTCAATTACTCTCAATGCAAGAATACTTTGTTAAACTAACTTTCATTATGCTCACCTTCATGACATGATCACTAAAGATGAAGTCAGTGCCTAATCATATGTGGTGAGAAAAGCTGAAGCTTCTTGACTATCAAAAGGTAAAAGGCTTGAAGATAAATAAGCAGTCATCTAGTGAGAATCCCACATGGAAGAAGCACACCAGTCCATTTGATCACAATGTGTTGGAGTGACCAGGGATCAGACATCAAAGAACAAAAAATCAGATCATTGTGACTGAGGAGAGTCTATTGCCATACCACCCTGAATGTGCCCAATCTCTGTTGTGAATGAGGGGAATATGGAGCGTGGACCCAAAGCCTATCTATAGCCAACTGGATATCCCCTTACAGAAGGATTATGGGGAGGAGACAAGCCAGTCAGGATTCAGTGTAGCAGCATTGAAACATACAACTTTCCCTAAGTGCTTCTCTCCATGCCCCCCCCAACCCCTCACTATCATGACCCCAAATCTACCTTATAAATCCGGCTACACTGGAGCATATACACTGGTACAGAAAGGACCTGAAAACACAGGGAATCCAGAACAGATAATCTCTTGAATACCAGTGCTGAGAGTGGTGATACCAGAAGGGTGGAGGGAAGGTGGGGTAGAAAGCAGGAACCATTTATAATGATCTACATATAACCTCCTCCCTGGGGGATGGGCACCAGAACAAAAGGGTGAAGTAAAGTGACCAGATTTTAAATGGGATACCATTGACATGGGACTTGGGTTCTTGATTAAAATTTGGTCTGTATAGAGCAACAAACATTTTCATAGAACACAAAAATAACATTGTAATATATTTATTTTAATTTTTAACCACCACAGACATTGTTACATTGTTAAAAAGCAGAATGTCTGGTCATTTTAGTAAGGGAGACAATGGACAGTGTGAGATATGAAAAAAATGATCATAAATGTTCAGGGATTCAAGAGCGAGGGGTGAGAAGGTAGGGAGGGGGAAGTGGAAAGGGATGGGAACAAATGAGTTGATAGCAGGGCTCAAGTAGAAAGCAAATGTTTTGAGAGTGATTGACACAATGGATGGATGGATGGCTTGTGATAAGAGATGTACAAGCGACAATAAAATGATAAAAAACACATTTTTCTAAGCACATTCAAGCTAAATGTTCTGACAGAGAAATAATAGCATGTATGATTCTGCTATATGAAATTATTCAGCACATGTATGCAGCTATCAGATATATAAGTTCTATACTTAATAATATAATGTCCTAATGCTTTCCTCTTTCAAATTTCCACCAACTTTAACTCAGGACTCAGAGACTCAGAAAAGAATCGTTGCAAGAATCCCAGCAAAGTCACCTCTAGTGACAGGAGAGCTCTCCCAGGCAAGGGAGAGCAGCCACACACAGAGACTCAGCAAGATGTGCTCCCAATGCCACAACACATTTTGTTTTTGCCTTAAAGCCTATCGGGGAACATATGAAAAAAAGAGTGCATGCAATGGACAACTTTTAGAAATAGATCCTAAGGCTTCTGACAAAAACAAAGGTCTCAGCAAATCTTGCTTCCTTTGTTTTGAAGAAAAACAGGCAGTAGCTTAGAAAGAGCAGAGAGGAAAACTGAATGCTAATCATATGTTGGTCACTAATTCAGGATTAATGCCTTTCTCTGAGGGCCAGTTTTCTCCTTTGTGAATGAATGGTTATGAGAGTATCATTCTGAAAGTTGAATAAATATAATTAAAGAATATAATACATCTCAATAGCAAATTTCATTAAAGATGATAGCAACAGAGATAGAATACTAAAGTAGACATGACAGTGATAGAAATAAAACGGGAGGAAGGACATGGGAGGTTCAGGAGAGTGACCTCACAGACAGTGGTTCCATTTATGGAATGTGGGAAAGGATGGAGATTGACTTCTCTGTCAACCCATTTTTTGTCACCACCCATAAACATGACCAAGTGAATATAATGAGGTTCTTTCTCAAGGTGATGGATGTGGAACTATCAGTTAATTATTAGTCTGCAATTTAGGCCTTTACCTAGGCATAGCCCTTTGTTTAAAAAATGTTTCTCATAGTATCTCAATTCTTGGAGCCCAAAGAGAAAGATTGGGATGTGACATTCTATACTATATTATGAACTCAAGAAGTAACTCTATTTGAGTTTTTCAACTTGGATCAGAATTGTTAATCTTCAATTGTGCATAAAATTCAGTAATTCTTTGTTATCATTACCACCAAGAGTCCATATTATATTATAATTTATAAGAAGAGTAATCCAAAACTCTACGGTCATCAAGTTGATTCTAACTCATAATGACCCTATATAGAGTTTCTGAGATTAGATTTCTTTACAGAAGGAGACAGTCACATATGACCATCAGAAAAATTGGTGTGTTTGAGACATCAACTTTGTGCTTACCAGACCAATGCCTACCAGGAGGATTCAAAATACTATTAAAGATGAAACTTGAAAAAGACAATTATTATTCACCAAAATACATAAAGCACTCTTTATAAGCATTATTCATAACCTCTTATTAACTAACAAGGCATTCTCAAGGGCATATTTCCACATGATTTTTTGAAAATTACAACAAAATTATATTAGTTCTAGCCAGGAGAGTTGCAGTCATGTTTTCTGTAAATGGTACACTTATTTTTTTGTTGCCGCTCCTCTTTTTTTTTTTTGATATTATATTGGCTATATGCCTTGATCCTTTTATAAAAATACATTTCTAAGTAAGATTTGAATAATTTAGCATTATTACATGGTATTTACAGGAACAACAATAGATACTCACTTAAAAAAGTATTAAATACTCTGAATCTCTAGGGGGAGGGGAAAGATCCTCTTTCCCTTGACCATCAATGGAAAGGTCAGCATAAAATTCAAAACATTAATAAAATTTTTAATGTTTCACTTCTGTTCCTCTAAGGTTAAAATAGTTGTTTTTCAATGCAACATTTGTTAGGATTTTGGAATCCAAGATTAATTTTTTTGTTGCTCTAATGCAATGTTGCATATTCATTTGCAAAACAAAGACACATGGGCAAAAACTTCTGCAATATTGTCTGTCTCAGGATAGCTCTGAGGATTACAATATGTTCAGTACTCAATTTTTTTGAAACAACTCAGAGATGCAGTCTTTAGTTGAATTTCAAGATGGATTTTAGTTTTTTTCATGGGTCTTTCTGGCAAGTAAATTCTGGATACCTAAAAGAACTAAAATAAAAAGTATAAGGCAAACATATTCTCACAGTACTCCCTCCATCGAGATGAAAATGAGCATAAGAAAACATACTGTGATAATCTAAAACATTCATTATAAAAATTGTGGAAGATTTGAAACTCTCTGTGGAAGCTGCATTTGATTACAAACTTCTCTTGGGACTATGCCTAGGTATTCCCGGGCTTGTGACTAGACTGCATTGCTTAGCCTACCATCACTGAGCATGCATTAATATCATCAACTGAAGAAAACCTCCTCTATGGAAAAGTCCACATCTGACACAGTTATAAGAAATCCTGACTTTTCAAGCTTCCATATTAAACTTCCTATCGTTGTTAATAATATCACTCAAGCCCCAACCATTTGCCATTGAGTTAATGCTACTCACAGAGATCTTATTTGGCTGAGGGGAGCTGTTCCCAAGTGATTCAAGTTTGTTAATCTTTATGGAAGGAGACTGCCACATCTTTTACCTATCAAACAGCTGAGGTATTGAAGCCAATGTTCTTTTGCCAAGTACTTTAATCATTGCAAAAGTAGGGATCCATAAAAGAACTGAAAAGTCTAGTTAATGACCAGGTGAGTATCTTCAGCAGCCATTTATGTGAAAGAAATCCAATAACCAAAACATACAAAGGGGGTTCAAAAAGTAGAAAAATGGAAATAAATATGATTAGATTTTTCCACCAACTTTTTGAAGCCCTGTCACATGAAGTTCAGTCAATATTTAATACCAACAGAGTTCCAGTTTACACACACAAGATTTACCCCAAACAAAATATTTTTCAAAATATTTCTGTGACCATTGAATAGCTGAAGACAAGTTTCCTCAGTAAAACACTGTTGATGTCTCATTATGGTATATTAAAAAAAGAGTACAGTCAAAATAGTAATTTTCAAAGAGATATCCTAAACAACCTGTTAAGACAGAGAGGGCAGCTCAGAAACTCATGCTGACTGGTGTTTTATGCCATACAGGTCATCTTAAGAGACTTTCTCAAGACAGAGGTTCATCATAGGATTGATTAGGGAGGGAAAGAAGAAAGAAAGAAAGAGAGAGAGAGAGAGAGAGAGAGAGAGAGAGAGAGAGAGAGAGAGAAAGAAAGAAAGAAAACCAAATAGGTAAGAAAAAGGTTAGGAAAGCTGCACATTAAGGAAACATCCCCAACCCAGTGCCGTTCAAGCCCATAAGCCCAATATTAGCACGTTTGTCTGACACTGATCTACAAAGTTCTCCTCAATCTCACAAAATACACACAATGGTGCCGACTGTAGGTGGAAAGCCAAAATCAGTGAGCGTGTAGGAATCTCCGCACTGGCAGGGGTCTCCCAGAGTTGCCTTGGGGTAAGTCCACGTGGCTTCTCCTCAGGGATATCTCATAGGAAGTGAATCTTTTTAGCTGAAGCAGGGAACTGGCTAAGGCGGCTGCACCCTGGTCTGACCATCAGAAGGAAAGAGACTGAGAACCGCAGTCTCAGTGAGGCA
Source organism: Nesogale talazaci (assembly GCA_004026705.1). Classification (NCBI taxonomy): domain Eukaryota; kingdom Metazoa; phylum Chordata; class Mammalia; order Afrosoricida; family Tenrecidae; genus Nesogale; species Nesogale talazaci. The sequence goes on along the minus strand of PVJH01006533.1, from coordinate 15,099 downwards.
CACCAAGCCATTTACCTGTCTGCCCTTCAATTAGTCCCACATGAGTTTATGGGCCAGGGTGGACAATAAACGTTAATTATCTCAGCGTTCAAGGAATATAAAGCATAATGAGAGCAGACAGGCTCATCTTTCTGCTGAGAACCATGAAAGTTAGTATGCCAATGTCTCTGCTGCAGCAGCACCAGGACTCCAGAGGGAAAAGCTATGCACACTCCACCTTCAGAAGTTTTAGAACACAGAACTTACTGCGCCTTTGAGTTTGCAAGACTGAAACTGTTTATGGAAATGTCTTTCTCCCACAGTAGGGCTGAGGGATTGGAACTGCTTTCTTCGTGGATTGCAGCCCAACAGGTGACTACTTTGCCACCAGGGCTCCTCCAGAAAACAATTAACATGGATACCATTTTACTACACAAAAATCTACAAAAATGTGCAGCTATTGTGTATCCACATATAATATAACATAATATATTGAAAAGCAATAGTTTCACATTTTGATATTTTTGCTTAGTAACATTTCTTTGATTTAGCAACAACATTTTTACTTCCTCTCATGTACAAAACTTTGACAACAATAAAAATAAAAAATAACCTGATGATAAAGTTGGCAAAGGTCACCAGACCAGTCACTCAAATGATTATTGAATACAACGAAAAAGTGCTCAATCATTAGTCATCAGAAAGATGCAAGTCAAAAACTACAAGGAGATGCCATTGGACTTGCACTAAAATAGGCTAAAATAAAAGCATAAATTAAACTTTAAAATTTTGGCGAGGATGTGGGGTAAACGGAATGCTTATCTAATGTTTGTACAATGACAGAATGATAGTAGATTTTTTTTTTTTGGAAAATGAGATGATGGTTACTCAAAAAATGAAGAGTTGGACTATAATATGATCCAGGAATCCCATTGCTAAGTGTATATTTTAAAAATCTGAAAGCGGAGACTCATATAGACACTTCTAAAACAATGTTCATTGCAAGACAATGTCAAAAGATATAAAACCTGTTTACCCGAACAGTAAGTGATGTTTCTGCTGTTGTTATTAGAGGCCCTCCATTTGATTCAGACCCATAGTGACCTCTATGCACAACAGCATTGAACATTGCCTGGTCCTGTGCTATCTTGATGATTGTTCGTGTGCTTGACCCCATTGTTGCATTAACTGTGTCAAATCATCTCGTTGAAGTTCTTCTTTTTCTTAGTTGCCCTTATACTTAACCAAGCATGATATCCTTATTGATAGACTTGTGACTCTAGAAAATATATGCCCACAGTATGAAAGATAATGTTTTGTCATCCTTGTCTCTATGGAGCACTCTGACTCTACTTCTTTTAAGACTGATTTGTTTTATCCTTTTATAAGTACTTTCAATATTCTTTTCCAGCACCACAGTGCTAATGCATTGATTCTTTTTCAGTCTTTCTGATTCAGAGTCCAGACATCACATGTATATGATGTCATTGATTCTACACTGACTTGGTTCTGGCCCAACATAGACCTCAAAGTAACACCTTGCTTTTCAATACTTTACAAAGGTCTCATGAAACAGATTTACACAATGCAGTGTGTCCTTCCATCTCTTGACTGCGGCTTCCATGAGCATTGATTATGGTTCCAAGCAAGACAATTGACCCAGCATCAAGCCAGCAAACTGACAAAGAAGTATTGGAAAAAAATTAATGAATTTACAAAACAATGTGCGTTGGAATATTACTCAGCCAGTAGATGTAACAAAATATTTACACATGCTATAGATGCTGATTGAGTTTGAAGATATTAGGCTAATTGAAAGAAGTCAATCACAGAGGGAGACTATTGTATGATCCCATTCACATTAAAAATATCATAAAGATAAATGTATAGTTGATCAACTATAATAGTGGTTAATAAGGGCAATAAGAAAGAGAAATGGGTAGTTAATGGTGATGGCAAAATAGCAATGATTAAAAGTAAGTTGTTCAGTCAATTAATGTCATTGGTGTGTGTGTTTATAAAAATTTAAATGATAAAAGTTGGATTATAAATGTATTTATGACAACAAAAATTAAAAATATAATGGCTGCTGTTTAAATTTTTTATGTGCAACCTAATTTTCATGGGATTTGACTCCTTGGTTTAGAGGTTTATGATCATAGTATCATAGGACAACCCAGTTAATTGTATATATGGGTAGGGATTCTGATTTACCCATTATTTGTTTCAAGTGAACTAAAAAGGTCCAATAATAGGGCTCTGTTCACCTGGAATGAAGGTGAAAGAGAAAGAGTCAGGGAGGAGTTGAGGAAATAGAATCTGTGGCTAATGGATCCTTGATCAACCTCATTGCCAGAAGAGCTGGATCCTGACTAGTTATCATTACCAAACATTTGGATGAGTATTTCTATAGGAGAATTCTGGTCCAAATGAAAAAACAATCAGAGCAGAAATAGAAATTATCATGGAGTCATTGATCCTAAAAAACTCCTATAGCTACTCTCCAATAATCATTTGCTCTTAAACCAAAAAATATCACCTTAAGTATTGTTTAAGACAACTAGTGAAAAGTTTCTACCTTGAGCATTATGCAATTTTCAGAACTACATACATAGGATCAAATCACTAAGAGTAACTCAATCTGTCCTCCGCCTCATTTATAATGATATCATTTTTAGTTCTTTGATGCCCGATAACTGATCCCTTTGAAACCTTTTGGTCACACAGGCTGGTGTACTTCTTCCATGTGAACCTTGTTGTTTCCAAGCTAGATGGTCGCTTGTTTACCTTCAAGCCTTTAAGATTCCAGACACTATATCTTTTGATAACCAGGAACCATCAGCTTTTTTTTTTTTGTATCACTGCCCTCTGGTGGTCGTGGGCGCTACCCAGTGCTGCTCCTGAGAGTCACTGCTGGATTTGAACTGCCAAGCCCGTGGGCCGCAGTCCCGTACTCAATCACTTGCGCCACCGGGGCTCAGCAGACCATCAGCTTTTTTCACCACTTTTTCTTATGCGTACATTTGTTTTCAGTGATCATCTCAGGAATGTGGGCATGCAAAGATATGATTTTTTTGTTCTGTGATACCTGATTCCTTTTGACATCTCATGGTCACAAAGGCTGGTGGGCTTCTTCCATGTGTGCTTTGTTGCTTCTGCACTAGATGACCACTTATTTACTTTCAAGCATTTAAGACCCCAGATACCATATCTTTTGATAACCAGACACCATCAGTTTTCATCACCACTTTTGCTTAGGTACACATTTGTCTTCATCAATTGTGTGAGGAAATTGAGCATCATGGAATGCCAATTTAATAGAACAAAGTGTGCTCGCATTGAAGAAGTACTTGAGTGGAGGCCCAATGTCCATTTGCGGCCTTAATACTAATCCTCTAGTATATGCACATATATCTATTCCCCATTATCATAAATTAAAATATTTACCTACATACATGCCTATGTTTAGGCCTCTGCAAATGTCCTTTGCCTCCTATTTCTTTCCTTTACTTTCCTCTTGTCCCACTATCATGCTCAGCCTTCATTTGGGTTTCAGTAATTGCTCTCAGTTACATTACCCTTGAAAAATCCCTACCAAGCCTCTTATGCCCACCTTGCCACTGATTTTGGATCAATTGTTGTTCCCTTGTCCCTGAGTTGATCAACACCACCTCCTTTTCCCCACCTCACCCTCTCCCATGTCCTGCCAGAACCATTAGTCTCATTTTTTTCTGCCCCAGACTATTCATCCAGCCGATCTTATATAGCTAGACCTGCAGAGGTAATAATATGAGCCAAAAAATAAGGCAGAGAGATGAAGAGACAGAGAGAATAAAACAAAATGATGACAATAGCAAAAAAAAGTATTAAGAAAAATATAAATAAAAAAGAAAAATATTAATAAAAATGGAAAACCTATAAATAAAATAATTCAAGGTCTGTTTGTTGACCTCTAGGAGTGTTCTCTGGTTGAGTCTGATGGGTTGCTATGTCCTGGACCCAAAGTCTATCCTTGGCACTCCATGCTCTGCCCAACCCCAAGCCCCGCTGCTGTCTGCTAGACATCCTTAGTGTTTTGCCTTGGTGCTGTGGGGTCATATCTGGTGCAACCTCAACCTTGTGTCTCCAGTATTGTTCCTGTAATGCCTTGGATCAGTGAGGGATGTCCTGTCTCATAGTGGGGCTGGCCATATGGTCCTTTCCATGCGTTGGCTGTTCTGATTGGGGATCTCATCCTCAAAGTTTGATGGACTATGATATGCTGCACTCTCCCTTAAACCCTCTTCATTTGCTCTCATGTGTTCTGGTCAGACACATTCTCTCCCTGAGATGCAGCTTCAGTACTGTCCTTTAAAGTAAATTCTCCTGGGAGGAGGGGCGACTGTTCAAGTATTAGGGATTGGGGCTAGGCCCACAGACACCTCCATTGGCTCCCTTTTCCATGCCATCCTGCTGCATTTACATCCTGAATACCGGGTTTAAGTTTGGTCTCTCTTTGCCTGTGGAGATATAGATAATATGCTCCCATTGGGTGGGTTAGCAGCCTATTCCACCGCTACACATTACTACTTCCCCCTGCTCCTTTTTAGTTAGTATTACTCACTTTCTTCTCTGTACTCTGAAATTCAGAGTTCTCCCGATTCCTGTTAACTTTTCAAGTACTGCTTATAACACAAAAGCCAGTACTTTATAGAGCAGGGGTGTGCTTTCCTTGGATCCTATAGATTTGAGGAAACACTGAGACCAGTACTTGTCACAGACCTGGTAATCAGTAATTAGAAATTCTTTTCCCTAGAGTTGGAGTGGGGAAACATTTTTCTGCCTAGGGCCATTTGGTTATGTGTATAACATCGTAGAGATTATTACCCTAAACAGCATGCTATGTTTAGGGCAACATTTAATTAATCTCACCCTAATGATATGGTCAGAACTACTTCTTGTTTGTGAGGTGTATAATGTTAGCAGGTATTAATGATTTTTGCAGTACTTATAAGATCTTGGAGTCTGAAATTCCCTATCTCTGCCTTCAAGGAGACATGACTTATTATATTTCTTTAATCCTCATTTTCTCTAGAATTTTTCTTAATTTACAATCAGATAAAATGATTGATTAAACCAAAGAATAGGGTGGATGCTTAAATATGACATACTTGAGAGTGTCAGGGCTTTATTTATCTTCATTATTCTGACCACCTGTTTTGGATCAAGCATGGCTGTAGTTGCCCATTCTGCTTGGGTTCTGAATGCTTTTAGGCAAGAGTAACTCTACTCCACTTCTCTTCATGGTCACAGTAGGCATCTCTCCTCTTGCTTTAAGGTTTCCTGGTTGATAGTGGGGCATCAGACTCCAAGAGAACTGCTCGAGCTTAACCCAAATATACTGGTTGGGGGAAGAAAACACAGAGAGCAAGGGGTTTGAACCATCTACTTTGCAGAGCAAATATTTGACTAAAGGAGGGGGATCTCTAGAATAATTTTTAATCCTGTTCTTATCCTAGAAACTTTACTAATAAAATGTAAAAAAGCTGTGTCTTACAGACTGATATTTTATTATTATTATTTTTAATTTATTTTTTATAATAGACTGATTTCACAATCAGTTTCATTCAATGCCTGTGCTGAAAAAGTCCAGTTATTAGTTTTTTGAATCTTACCTGCAGCTTCATTTTACCCTCTCGCTACCTTATAACTTAACTGTCAAATAAAATAGTATTATTTAAGCATGCATTTATGATAATTTTTTTTAAAAAACACTCATACTAAAACAATAGGCAATATAGACAGTATTCATGAGTGCAGAGGATCATCCATGGTCTGGTGAATTCTAAAAGAGTTACCTTAACAGAATGGAGTATATTTTATGTTGAGAGAATTGGAGTGGTAAAGGATTATGTAGACTACATGTATTACTAATTATCTGTTTCTTCTGTAAGTCTACAATTGTTTCTCAAATTCAATGCTTTATAGCAAGGTAAAAATGAATCAAGCTACAAAAAAACAACACATGTTGGTTCACAAGCTTCCTCTCCTCTCTATTTTGTAGATGAGAATCATTTCCAAATGTGAAGGGTAAAAATATTGTTAAAACAAAATCTGTGTTCTAGACTTATTTTACAAGATACTTTCACTCTTAAATGCTTCTTGTTATTGCTAGAGATAGGTAGTAGAAAATAATTTTGGAAATAAAATGTTGCTTAAGAAAAAAAACACTTCATAATTAACATGAAAAGAAAATTCATATTTTTGTCTCTCTTTACAGAAGTTTTAACATCACATTTTCCATTCTTCTCTAAACAGATTTTTAGAGTAAAAAAATAAAATAGAAATTCATATATCTAGGACTTGTTGAGCGTGTATAGTAATGTTTAAGTTTATAGTATACCAATATTTTGGGGAAAGTAAATATGTGAATGTTTTGCCTTATCCAAGGAAAGAGGTGCTCAATGTGAAGTGGAGGGAACCAAACTGAAAATTAACCAACTTTACACTTTGGTTCGGTTTGAAGTAAGTGAGAAATCTGGAGCCATTTGCTCCTGGAATAATTCCTAATTTAGGATTAAACTAAGCATCAATACATCTTTCTGTGTCTTTTTCTTTCCAGCTCTGCAATGATCATGAGGTCACCATTAATTAATTTTCTCTTTGCTGTATTTGGACCAACAGATCGAGTGGGTTCACATTTGTGCTGATCCCATGCATTTGTGTTGATAAATAAAATTTAAATATGGTGAGCTTAGTTTTCTGTCTCTTAAGTAACTAAAAATTGAAATATTTATCAAATCCCTGTGGCAGTTATATAATCATTTTTCAATTTGAGGATTAAGAATGAAGGGGTAGAGTCTAGTCTGTCAATAGGATCCTAGCCAATAGGGCTAGGTGTGATCTTGGTCTTCTCTTGATGGTTCTGGAAACTCATGTATTTCCTCATTGGAGGCAGGAGGCACACATACTCTCTCTCTCTCTCCTCCCTCCCTGAGAGATGTTCTACTGACAAGACACATACTGCTATCCCCTGCAAGCTGGAGAAGCCACATTGATCTAACCTGATGCAACCAGACCTCTGGAACCAGAGAAGCCACATAGATCCCCCTGCCAGTGCTGAGATTCTTTCAATGCCACTGGATCCAGAAGACTTCCAACCCACTGGCCTGTAATCTTCCTGCATTCTGTGTCATTGTATGAGTTTTGTGAGTCTGAAGAGGACTTTGTGGATTGATATTGAACATTTGGGCTAATATCAGATTTATGGACTTGATCTGAATTGGGCTGAGATGTTTTCTCAATATTCAATTGTTCTTGTTTATAAACCTCTTTCTCATTTACATATGAGTCTCTATGAATTTGTTTCTCTAGTCCACGATTCCTATAATATGCAAACTATTGTCTGAGATAGATCCTTCTGCTTGTTGTGCTTGAACTATGGAATGCTATGTTATCTGGATTAACTCCTAATAAATTGGGTTGAAAAGAAAAATCCATTCTCTTTCTCTTAGTATTGTTCATATTTCCACCCTTCTGGATTTACTCATGATTGGTTAGCCTAGTTCTGTGAGGAAAGTCTTCTGGCTCTGCTAACCAATTTTGACCACCCCCCTTTCCTTTGTCCAGGTTTAGATATAGGCATCTCACGAAGTAGAGTTCCCTAAAGATCCTAGAGAAAGCTTTATTAATTAACTAAAGAAGACATGAACATAGATCACCTTGTTCCAGACACAGTTCTGTTTGTAAAGGTAGTGCAGAACAGGGAAGAAGGGGATTCGAGGGGAAAGTTCAAAGGCTTGGTCTGATAGAATACTGAGGTGGCACTCTGTCAGCCAACCTTAGCCCTCCCTGATACCTACATTTCCTTTACTTGTTAAATACATTTTCTTATGGTTTACATTGAGGCACCTCTTTCTGTTTCTTACAAGCTGGGAGAAACGGAGAACGCACCCTCCTTCAAAAAGACCTTAGAAGTCAAAGAGGTGAGCACGCAAGGAGATTCTGGAATTAATTTTATAGTACGCTGTCAAAATTACACCTAGAATAAATGGCTTGAAGATAATATAATTTCTGGTTAAAACATTGTCTGTTCTGGCAACTAATTGCAAATTTGATTTGCTATCGCATACACTTAAATGTTTATCTATTGAATTCATGGCCTGGTTGACAGAGCACGGCCCTTGTTAGATTTCATCAAGTCAGTTCACTGGAATGCCATGTACAGCAAAATAAAACTGCCCAGGATTTTTTCATATTCAAAAATTGTGTTATTGGCTGAGCCCCGGTGGCGTAGTGGTTGTGCGCGGGACTGCGGCCCACTGGGATGGAGGTTCGATTCCAGCTCCAAGGAGCAAAGGCTGGACCTCTTACTCCCACCACCTGAGGGCAGTGATGCCCCCCCCCAAAAAAAATTTTTTTGTTATTTTGGGGCTCATTGATGCAGGCAAAGCATCAATTTGTTTCGTTTAGTGCTTTTCTCTTTTTCACTGACACTTAATTTTACCAAACCTGATTGTGATAGCTAAGATTTGTGCCAATGAGGCTGGATTAACACCTAGTAAACTCAATGATCTCCCTTAAAAATATAGTCACAGCCAATCTGTCGCAATTCTGTATAATGGAAGAAGATTAGGGTGGGATGCATGACCCTTTCTAAGTTCATATTTCTAATATAATTATCTGCCTTGAAGGTGTGTGTCCTGCTTCCCATATAAGTGGAGAGTTTAGGATAGGTTACTTGTGTTTTTCTGGGTCTCAATCCTGCACCCAGGTCATTGATCTCCAGTTTTTTGGACTTGAGTACATGGTCAGACATATGGCCTGCCAATCCTGAGACTCAAAGACCTACTGTCTAGACTGTTGATCTTGAATTCACTCACGTTTCTAGTCAGAAATCTGATCTGGTGAACTTAGACTAATTTCTCTCTAAAGCCGACATCCTCTAAAAATAATGCAAGACAGATACTTCTACTTTAACATCTGACTGAGAGATTTAAAATCTGACTGGACTTGAATTCCTAAATTCTATCACTATGTTAGCCATTTTCTTGATATCAATTTCTTTTTATATATACTTCTATGAGCAGTAATTGATATGTTTGCAGACTGTCGCCTTATGCAGTTTTAATCAAGGATCAGGAGGCAAGTGTCCATTTATATCTGGTGGAAACATAGGCCCCTCATTCCTTCATCAACTCCGATAACTGAACCTTCAACATTCTCCAAAGGGACATGAACTGTGGAAGGTAGTGGTTCTGTCCTGTTTGCCTAAGGAACAAACTCCTCTCCCACCACGTTCAACCTTAGTCTGAATGTACATATGAGCAATTGATGGTTCCACGGTCACTCTCTGGACTTATTTTGGGTGCAGACATTGAATTTTCCACTGCTTCTTTCCAAAGATGTATTCAAGTTGATTCCTGTGTATTAGACTTGTCGAAGTTCACAAGTTTATGTCATTGAAAAATGGTATTTGCAATGAGGAGTCTTTGGTTTTGTAAAATTTTTTCATGTAGTCCGATTATCTAATCCTCAAGTCCATATTCTCCAGAAACAGTTTTTGCCTCTCTGTTTTTCAACTTTTGCATTATAATAACCAATAACCATCAATGAACTTTGATAGTATGTTTGGTGTTTTATCAATTTTAGATTACTTGCACATTTCATCAGCGATTTCGAGGATGGGCTGAGTGGATCAATGTTTTGCTCTGTTATATATAGAATTGATATGAGTGGAAACTATATAGCACATGACAATAATAGTATACACATATGTACATATGTTTAAAATTAAATGCTATTAGATTGAAATAAATATAGAGGCAACTATGTTATAAATCAGTGCTAAATATCTTGTCATATACATTTGCTTCCATAGAGAAGCATATATGCTTATAAATATATATGTTTTCATTTCTCTATGAAAAAATGTGTGCTACAGGATAGTTAACAATGACCTAAGCCTTATAATCTTGTGGTCTTGTATCATGCTTGCATATATATTTGTTTCCCTAGAGAAATATATATGTATATAAACATAAATATGTTTCCTTTTATCACTGGCTTGTGGTATACTTACATATATATTATATATATTTCATTTCTCTAATAGCTTGTATATTTTAGGGTTAAAATTTGGGGGTACTGAAGAAGGACATAGATTTATATCAGCAGTAATTGGAAAACATTTCTTTAGTGAACAGATAGTAGCTGTATAGGGTTATAGACCTTCAGAAGAGTGAAGGTCACAAAGTGAATTTCTTTTGATTTTGTAAAGATAACTGACATACCTTTTAAAATATTAACTATATCTTAAAATATATGCAGGATTTGAATGAGAAAAGGAAACTGGAGGAAGTGTTCTCTGCAGAAGATGAGAAAACAAAAGAGATGTTTAAAGCAAAGTTGTGGGACTGTTTAGCTGTCACAAAGGGTGGAGAAAACAACACGGAAAGTCACTTGCAGTCAAGGTGGAGATGATCTCTAATGACAGAGTAAGGAGCTTGTCATTGCCTTCTGAGAAGTAAAGAGCAAAGTTTGAGAGAAGGATGTTAAGTTACATGAAAGAGCTATTTAAAAAAACAGTAATCTTAAACTCCTTCTTACCCACTCCTTGACATATTAAGTAATTTTTGCTACTTTCTTTTATGCCCGTGTACTCTTCTACTTGAATGTCCCAAACACATGTGCCTGAGTGAGAAAAAATAAATTGGTCTGTGCATTGTCTATGTACACATTGTTCCTGATAAATATACATATTCATGACATTCAGTATAGCAGAATTCAATGCTTCATGATCCTACTCTTCTCCTTTTTCCCGTATCTCTCTTTCTTGGACTCCTTCCACAATTCTGGCCTCACTTTACTATCTCTAGGGAATGACCATGAGACTACTTTTGCAGTATGAAGATGAGATAGAATTTATACCAATGGTCTCTGGGTAAAAATTAATATTCTACACTGGAAAAAAGGTATCAATGGAATCCCAAAAGAAGGAGGAATTTGGCTTTCAAATAACTAAAATAGGACAAATATCGAGGGCATTATCGGCAGAACACATGCGGAATCTAGGACACATGGTGCTTGTAAGACCAGTGGTAAGATTGGTGATACCAGGAGAGTGCAGGGAAGGTGGGGTAGAAAAAGGGAACTGATTATAAGGATCTACATATAACCTCCTCCCTGTGGTATGGACAACAAGGAAGTGAGTAATGGAAGATATAGGACAGTGTATGATAAAATAATTCATAAATTATCAGATGCTCATGAGGGAAGGTGAAGCGGGAGGGAGGGGAAAATGAGGAACTAATACCAAGGGCTCAAGCAAAAGGGAAAGGTTTTGAAAATGTATAAACATGTTTGACTACAATGGATGGATATATGGATTGTGATAAGAGTTATGTGAGCCTCCAATAAAGTGATTTTAAAAATAATAATTAGTATTCAAAGGAGCAAAGAATGCAGAAGGGAAATATTTTGTTTTGTTTTGAATCATGAATAGCTTTAATTTTTTTTAGTTTGTTTTTTAGGCGTCACTGCCCTCTGGTGGTGGGAGTAGGAGGCCCAGCCTTTGCTTTTGTTAGCTGGAATTGAACCTCCATCCCAGTGGGCCGCAGTCCCATGCACAACCACTACGCCACTGGGGCTCAGCCCTAGCTATAATATTACATTAGAAACAATTCAAACTATTGCTGCTGATTTCTAAACTTTGATTTTGAAATGTGGGCCCCCAAAAAGACAGACAACCATACTTTGGTGACAAGAATTATTTGTACCAGTAATAATGACTTATTTAATAGTTTTCCTTGCCCTAAGGTTTGTACCTCACACAGAAACACTGGATGGAAACATGCAAATATGATATATAGGACGACTGTAGTGTGGGGTTTGGTCATTTGTCATCCCTCTGAATTAAAAATAGGTGAATTCTCTTGCAGAGGTCTAAACTTAGGTATGTCCACACATAAATACAACTATGATAAGGTGGGAATAAATTTAAGAGCATATCCATAGGCCAAATACTGTGGTAGCAAGTGGACCTTGGGCCGTCACCATGGTGCTCCCTCAATGCAAGAACACTTTGTTCTATGAATCTGGTATTCCTCAAGGCTCACTGACTCAACATGATCACTGAAGTTAAATGGGTGCACAAGTAAATGTGGTGAAGAAAGCTGATGGTGCCCAGCCATCAAAGATTATATCTGGAGTCTTAAAAGCCTGAAGATAAACAATAGAACATTAACTTAAAAAGAGACCACACCCAAACAGAAGAAGCACAACAGCCAGCATGGCCACATGGTGGTGAAATGTCTAGGCAATAGACATCAAACGGGGGTTGGGGGAGGCGCATATCACTGTGTGCACACATCCCCAAGGCGCCCACTGAGGACATGTGGGAGCATGAGCAAAATGGTGAAGAAAGTATATGGTGTTCAGCCATCAAAAGATATAGCATCTGGAATCTTAAAGGCTTGAGCATAAACAAGCAGCCATCTAGCTCAGGAGCAACAAAAGCCCACCATAAAAGAATCTCACTTGTTTGTGCAATCATGAGGTGCTGAAATAATCAGGTATCAGACATCAAAGAACAAAAATCAAAATCAATGGACCAATTGACTCCCAATATCGCTGAAAACAAATGGATACAGAGGCAAACAGAGTAGAAGAAGCAATGGTGCCCAGCTACCAAATGATTGAATGTCTGGAGTCTCAAATATTTGAAGATAATCTAGTCGTAAGCACAGAAACAGCAAAGCCCACATGGAAGAAGCACACCAGCATGTGTGATCAAGAGGGGCTGAAGGGAGTGGGTATCAAGCATCAAAGAACAAGAATCACATCATTACGAATGAGGGAGAGAGCAGGGAGGGGACCTAAGGCCCACTGGTGGGTAATTGTTCACCCCTTTACAGGGGAGTCACAGAGAGGAGATAGACCTGTCAGGGAGCAGCCGGGCAGTGATGATGCATACAAGTTCCCCTAGTTCCTGAAGCCTTCCTCCCCCCAAACTTCAGGCCAGTGGTTACATTGGAGCTGCTGGAAGGGTGGAGAGAAGGTGGGGTAGAGAGACGGAACCAACTGCAAGGATATAAACATCAGCTCCTATTTGAAGGATGGGCATCAAAGGAGTGGGTTGGGGGAAAGGTGGGGCAGTGTAAGATATGACAGAACAATAATAATTTATAAAATATTGAGGGTTGGTGGGAAGGAGAGAGCAGGGGAAGAGGGGAAGGGATGGAAAAGCCAATATTAGGGGCTCAAGGGAAAAGGCGGATGATTGGAGAATGATAATAGCAGTGGACATGTGAAGGTGCCTGGCACAGTATGTCTATTTATATATTGTGAAAAACTATGTATGAGCCCCCAATAAAATGATTTAATTTAAAAAAAAGAAGATATTGTTACATTGAGGATGAGAGTCTCAATTCCTTGTTTAATACTTTTTAAAATCCCTAATAATATATAGTTTAATTTCTAAAAAGTTTATTAGGCCCAGCTATTAAATAAAGGCTATTTAAGATTTTAGTATTTTTCTTTATTTAATTTTAATATTTTTCTGTTAGTTATTTTCTTTAACAATCTTGATATTCTAAATTTATTCTAATAAATGAAATTGTTTTATTAATTTGCATCATTATTTAAGATGTTACATTTATTTATTTTAAAAGATCATTTCATTGGAGGCTCTTACAGATCTAATAGCAATCCATATCAAAAAAATCCATACATCAATTATATCAAGCATATTTATATGTACCTTGCCATCATTATTTTTTGGGGGGTGGGGGGCATCACTGCCCATCATTATTTTCTAAAAATTTACTTTCTATTTGAGCCCTTGGTATCAGCTCTTCTTTTTTTCCACTCCCTCCCCACCCTAAAAATAATTTTAAAGTAAAGTATTAAACTTTAACCAGATGGATAAAACTTTAACCATAACAGATAAATTCCTTTTTAATAAGTAAAAAAAAAAATTAGAGAATTGTGAAGTGGGAATGAGTTATCTCATTGTCATCAAGAAAGATGAGCCAAAATTGGAGTTCATGCTCTCAACACTTATGTATGTGTACTGAATCTCCTCAGTCCTAGGGTAGAGCCATGACATTTGAGCTGCAGCAGCAGAGGTAGAATATAAAGTAGAGTGATGGACTTCTTTGCCCTTTAAGGCAGTCAACAGTGTACCTTCACACAGGAGGTTTCTTTGGAGAGTAGGGTGTCTCTAGGCACTTAATTGGGAGAGCAAATTTTTCTGGCCACAGATCTAGATCCACATCCCTCCAGGTCAAGGTTTATTGTGGAGTAATGTGTCCCTTGAACATTTGTCACCAGAACTAAGACATGGTAACCTTTACCACACAGGGCAATGACCAAAGGGCTACCTACCTGAGAGGCTGAGGAGGGAAGGGAGGCATGGTTGTGGGCATGGCTGAAAAGAGATTGTCCTGACAGGAAGGACTGTATCCTGAGTATTTCTGATCCTGCATTGTAACCTGTTGACTTTTCTAATAGACTCTCCAGCTGTGATTTTCAGTCTTCCTAATGCCGCAAATCTTTAACACAGTTCCTCATGTTTTGGTGGCTCCACATCCATACAATTATTTTCATTGTTGTTTCATAACTGTAATTTTGCTACTGTTATGAATCAGACTACCCCTATTAAAGGTTTGTTCAAACCCAAAGGAGTCACAACCCACAGTTTGCAAACTGCTGCTCTCTAGCAATGAATATGGTCTGTGAGTTCTCTATGTCCAGTGCTATGAATTACTGAACACTGAAGATATGGGCAGAGTTCCTTGGGAGGCATGGTGGTATCAGCATTAGTAAAGAAAGTTCAAGGGTGAAGATATGGCTGACCCCCACCTTGATGAAGTGGACTAATTCTGAGCTTGAGTTTCCATCCTTGTTGTGAAGTCAAAAGAGGTCAGATATGCCCTCCAAGCCCATCTTTTAGTATCTCTCATTGAATTCCAATAAAACAACACAAGTAAGCTTTATTCAAAATAATTTTGAAAGCCATAAGGCAGAATTTGAAGGTTATCTGAGGCGGATGTGGACAAGGGTAAGTAAAGTCATAGACGAAAGACAGAGAGCAATAAACCGGCGTAAAGGGTAAGGCAATATCTAAGAGACAGGGCAAAA